>CM029278.1:22534193-22719193 GCA_016920895.1 Vaccinium myrtillus | reverse complement strand
ATTTTCGTTTCTAAATCGTTAGGAGACAATATCAATATAAGATTACATCAAACTAGACGTTTTGTCATGCGAAAAAGTCCAAACGATTCCCGTAACAAGTATGCTAAACCCAACACATACAAAATCGCATATCCAAAGCTGAAGATAGAATTTAGAAAGGGAGAGCCGCTACATTGGGAAGAAAATCAATCTTATACATCGTAAGGAGATAGGAAAAAATTGGTAACCTGGGCTAACCCTAATAGTTCTCAAAATACCTACGCATTGTGACTTATTGAATTTTAATAAGCCACTTGTTTAGCTTTTAAAAATTAGTATGAAAACTGTTTAAATCCAATTGCTGATTTTTTTTATTAATCTAAATCCAATTGCTAGACTAAATTCTCATTTTTTAATTCAATTGGCTTCTAATTAATTCAAGAATTCAATGAACACGTAATTACGTCGACAACATTTTAAAAAAATTAGCAAAATAAAATTAAGTAGGGTATCAAATGGTTTATCATTAAGAGGAAACACGCAACATATATATATGTAATCATAGTCAAATTTGTTTTATAATTTGAAATAAAGATCAAGAAATAATAAATACAAATTCCGGCACTCTAAAAAAATAAATTAACTGGTTATATACATCCTACAACTAGGTACATATGTGTATCTATATCATGTCTCATAAAATATCTTCTTCAATTCCTGTAACCCTACTTAGGGTTTGATCTGTTCAAGTAAAAAGAAAAATACTCTGAATATTTGATGAAAAAGAAGACTACTATCAGATTAATGGAATTCGGGATCTTGTAGTGCACTATTCCTGCAGTGCTTATAGGATTCCCGGGTCCAGATTAATGGCGTTAAGTATTGATTACAAGAAATATAATCGAAACAATGATGCGAAATAGAAACGTACGAAGCATTCAAAGAGTTGATTTCTTACCGGTTTATTCTCGAGCAAATCAAATTAGTTGACGCATCGCAATGTGTGAATCCACGAATAAGAGGAACATTGGAGGGAGAAAGAGTTAGAACATGGAGGGAGAGAGGATTAGAAGTAGAAGTAGATATTTATTAGTTTAACAGAATCCTGTTATCTGATAACTCTTATCTCATCATCCTGGAGACAAGTTAGGAGGTAATTGGGTACAGTTGACTCTAGTGTATCACCAGTACCCCCAAACAATTTTTGTACAAAAAATAGAAACAACTTATTTAAATGGAAACAAAATATTTTTTAAACGATAATGAGATGATTTCCTTTCTCAAAATTTTCCTAAAAAAATGTTCCATTTCCCATCGCTGGATGCCAAAATTGGTAAACCCAGATCAAAATTTGTATGACAAGATCATATTCCTATGGGCAATTGAAAATGTACATGATTTATTACCGGTGTGCGGAGCCTCGGCGAACTAATCATCGGCAAGGGCAGAAATAGCCAAGGCCAGCAAGCAGGGGCGGAGGCAGCTAAGGACCGGGGGGTCACATGCCTCTCCTGGATTTTTATCTCTGTTTTTTTTTTTTTTTTTTTTTTTTACACCCGTTTAAAAGTTCTCTATATATGATATACTCCCTTCATCTTAAATTCTTTGTCTGGTCTGCAAAATGAGGACTTGAAAATAATAAAAAAATTCAAGAAAAATTCAATATTTTTTAAACAATTTACTAGATATCAACCAGTACTATCACTTTATGTAAAAAGTTTGAAATTTTTTATTTTAAAAGCCTTGTTATTTTTGCTTCAAACAAGTGAGCCTCTGGTATTAGTGACACAAGAGTTGGACACACTTCTTCAAAGCCTTGTGTGCACACCATTGCCCTTTGTGGGTGGATTTCCATTTTCTTTTTCCTTTTTCCACGTGGGATAAGAAAAAGACTATACATATATTGATCATGGTTTCACTAATTTTAAAACAGAAATTACTTGAAAAACTATCTCAGTGATCCTTAATGCAGTTGATTTAATTTTTTTTTGTTACAAAGACTAAGAATCAAATAGTCAAGCGAGCTATTATAATTTTTTGATTTCTTTAAAAATGAACTTAACTAAAGTATTTGAGCTGACACTGACAATGGTTTGGTGGTATACAGAGAGCAAGATGTTTTTTATGAGATTAGTAGAAACAATCATACAGAACTTTGAAAAAATGAAGTTAAAGCAACAAATATTTAGACTTTTGAGTAAAATATATAAAGTTAATTCGGTCCTCCTCGATCTGTAAATTTATTTTATGCTTTTTCGTGAAATTTCCTCTTGATTTTCAGAAATTATATTCTATAGTCCACAAATAAGTAGGAGCATGTAGGTATTCTAGGTAGTTACTTGAAGAAAAGAATAAATTATTGAACGATTTGGATTATTCGTGTGAAACCCAAAAATAGGCCTATAGGCCATTTTGTACAATTTTGGTACCTTTGAATCGATACTCATATCTTTATTGGAAAAAAATAAAATAAATGGATATATACACCCTACAACTAGGTAAATACGTGTATCTATATGTCCCATAAAGTATCTTCTTCAATCCCCGTAACCCTACTTACGTTTTGATCTGGTCAAGTAAGAGAAAAGTACTCTTGATTGAAAAATAGAAAAAATAAAAATAAAAATCCCATCAGTATATAGTATACCCAAAATATTGACCGCGTCTCATTTTAGTTTCCAATGTATTAATTGGATAAATTTAATCCCCAGCGTTCAAAATTTGTATCAATCAAGTTTCCAACCCAAATTCCAATAACATAATTTTGCACAATTTTTTTAAAAAACAATTACCTTTACTTAAGCCAAAAAAAACTGATCTCTCTCTCTCCAAAAAAAAAAAATCCACCTCCCTCCTTCACCGATACCAATCCATGCCCTTGATTAAACCCAAAAGAACAATCGACACCATTGTATGTTCCCCACAAATTGATTGAGAGAAAAACCCACCACATGGGTTGCTGGGTTTCCTTCAGATCGTCGTCGTTTTCGTTTGGTCTGGTATTTCTCGTTTCTAAATGACGGAGCTTTCCTTCAGATCACTGTCGTTTTTCTTCGGAACCCGTCATTTTCGCCGACTGGCCCGTCCTCTTTCTGTCTAATAAGCAGCTTGAGACACACTAAATATCCACATATTTAGTCCAAGGAGGTGTAATGGGGTATATATTTGGAGTTGATTTCATTGATTCGGGTTTTTTCCCATAAATTTTTAGTTGGGGATCAGATATGGTTTTATTTAGGGGTTCTTTTTGCTTTAACTGGTCGCAACCGCCGCCTTGGGCATGATGTTCTCGTCTTTCTGATTCCTTTGCTGAATTCAAATTTTGGGAGAAAATCTATTTACACAGCTGCGACATTCAGACCGAAATGGCTAAATTTAGTTTGTGTGTTTTTCAACCTTGTTTGCCTCTCTGAGGCTTTTTTTGTGTGCTCAGGTTTCTGAAATTATATCGCGCTTTGTGAGAACTGGTTTTGTCATTGCAACTAGCAAATGACCCGTGCCTGAATGCACTCCAACGAACGAAATTTGAGTATGAAATACTTGAATGACATTCCGATTCCGTGAAGTTGCAATTCCAAGCTAATATAATCGTCCGCCTGACCATAAACATCATCCCATTTAGCCAGTGAATATGAGAAAATAAAATAGAGAACTATACCATTAATACAATAAAGATAGTTTCTAAAAGGTATTTTGTTCGAACTTATAATACAATAAAGAACTTACTTATCAAAGCCTCGAAAGTTCTTATCAGATGTAGTGTATGAAAACAACAAAAGACACTGATTCTATCAGATTGAGTCCATTCATTACCCATGTCTAAAGACACTAAACAACTATTTTGCCTTGCACCGAAGATCCCTTCTCAAATTAAATCTCATATATTTGATTTATCAATCAAGTTTAAGTAGTGAAAAAAAAAGTAAGAAACATATGGCAAAAAAAAAGCTATACAATTGATTCAAAGTACTTCCCCATGTAATTCAAGACTAATGTAAACCAACCATACTATCTTGCAATCTTTGGAAGCAATCTTTGAAAGAAGTGCAGTGGCTGTGATGCATAATGTTGTTTCCATGCAATCTTTGAAAGCAAGCTTCAAAGTAGAGACTGGTGTCGAGGCTCACTTTAGGGCGATGGGAGGGAGATCAGTGCTCATTACTTTTCAAAGTCCAGAAGCTAGAGATAGTCTCATCAAAGTGTTGTGGATGAATAGATGGTTTGATTCTGTACTACCATGGACCAATGAAGCTGGTAGCCTTGAAAGGTTTGTTTGGTTAAATTGTCAAGGTATGCCTTTAAATGCTTGGTCAACTAATACTTTTACGCAAATTGGAGAAATATGGGGTTATTACATTTCTATGGAGGAGGAAACTAAGAAGAATGCATCTGTTGTCAGAGGAAGAGTTCTTGTAGCTACGAAGGAGTTTTCAAAAATTGAGAAATGGATCAAGATTGATGTTGGGGGAGTAATGTATGATGTTAAAGTCACGGAGGAATCTTCTTTCTCCAATCCAGATGTAATTGGGTCCATTATTTCTACGGAAAAGGATGCGAATGATGATTTTATATTGAAGGAGATAATCCCATCTGAACCCAGTGAAGATGATGAAAAGGAGGATGATATGGATGCTCTAGTGGGCGAGAAGTTGCAAGAAAACTCCATTGATCAAGTATCTTCGGTTGGGAGCAAGATGGCTGAGGAGTATGAGGATGCGATTCCAGTTAATAAGGACACTTTCATGGTGCCGGATTCGTTTGGGAGAAAAACCGAAGATTCTCTTTCCAACTGTGACTCTTTGATAGGCGATTCAAGTGAGAAAATTGAGTCATTCGAGGATATTGTAGCTGTGAGGCAATTGGGAAACATTTTGGAAGATATTGAAGAGGTGGCAGATACAGAAGTTGGGACGAATAAGAAGACCGATGAGGTGGCAACCCATTCTGATGCAATCCATATGCCTTTCCAAGCAACAACCAAAGGGATAAAAGGGAAAAGATACAAAAAGAGCATAAACGAAATCCTGGGGTACTCTAGAGTAAACACAGGTGACATCAAAGGAAAAGGGAACAAAAAGAAGTGTGTGGTTCTAAGGTCAGCAGTGGCATCTGCTGCTCTATCTGCATCTATTTCATCAAGGGATATAAACAACAGAAACAGAATTCTGTTAGATGAAGCTCAAGCCATATGGGAAGTTGACAAGCTATTTGGTCTTAGCTATGATGGTGATGAGATCATAAGTAAAATTGCTGAGTTGGAAGCCATTAATAAGGCAAGGGTTGTTCCTGATTAAGGGTTTGGCTTTTTTAGGAGGGTGTTTTAGGTTTTTTGTGGTGGTGGCTTTTGCTTGTGGGTGGTTTTGAGGTTTTGGTTTTGATTATTTGGTTGTCTTCTTGACAGTCTTCCAATCTTTTGGGTCTCGAGAGGCTTTTTGGTCTTCTCTTGCCCCGTTTAATCTTGTATCCTCGATATTTGATTAATAAAATCTTTTTTTGCCGTGCAAAAAAACCATACTATCTTGCATTCCATGCCTATCCAATCCAACCTTATTTGCTTGAACAAATAAACTTGCTGCAAAATCTATAAAAGCAATAGCAAACACGAAACCAAAGATCCTTACACAAATTAACTGTCACATACTTAATTGATCAATAAAAAGCAAATAGTGATTTCAGGGAAAAAAAGTTAATTTTGGTAGGGAGAGAGAGAGAAATACAAGTGATAATTGCTCAAAATGGGAATATGGAAAAAATAGATAGCAGAATTAATTTTGGTTGTTACGTGATTGAAGCTTTCCTTTTTAATGTGGATGTTACGTGATTGAAGAGAGAGTGAAAATTTGTGTTTCCAAATCAGTAATCATGAGTAAGGAAGAGAGGAGAGAGAGAGAGGGAGAGCGAGTATCAAAATAGGCAACGTTTTTTGGTTTCCAAGTATGGCTGACAATTTAGGCGGCAAAATCTGAGCCTGAAAATGCATCTTGGCCATCGATTAAAAGCTTAATTGATCTAAGCCCTTGAGGGTTGGCATGAAAATCAATCTCAACCATCCATTGAATCCAAGGACTGAAAATATACGGGATTCAAAAAACTGAGCCCCTTTTATAATATAGATTATCCGTTGGGTTTGAGGTGAAGATCCGTTTTGCATTTAGGGGAGGAAATTTGCGCGAAATGACATCATTGCCTCTTTTTGATGGAAAAGGTTAACAGAGTATAGGTTGGGGATTTGATTGGTACAAAGTTTGAATGTTAGGGACCAAATTTCTCCAATTAATACATTAGGGACTAAAATAAGACGCGATCAATACTTTAAAGACCAAAAAAATTAAGCCCTTCTTTCTAGTAAATACTTCCCGTAAGTACTGAAAGTCTGAAAAATGCTTACATATTCCTCGACCATTTTCACTTCTTGTGAAATCAAGATTGTGATAGTGGTTTAATAATTTCTTAAACGAAAACGAGTTAAAAACTACTATCAGATTAGTGGAATTCGGGGGATTCAGTGTAGTGCACTACATGTAGTGCGTACATAGTTGTTAAAAACCAACGATACAGGATACGTATCCCATCTCATATCATTTTCACATAGAAATCCTACGATACGTTCGCGTAGCCTACGATATATACGCGGATCTTGATTTAGTATGTATTCTACAATTACTTATTGGGAAAAAGTCGGATCTTATTTTAAGAAGCGGAACCCCCAACACATTTTAATTTATAACTTTTTTAAATGTAAGCATAGTTTATTACTGTTATTAAGTATAACTACTTTTTAATTGTATATATAGTAATTGTTGTATATTTAACATTGCTAAAGCATAAATTAGATTAATATTTTTAGCACAAAAAATAAGCCCAATTGATAAAGCCCAAAGATGTAATTTTATTGAAGGAGCTATAATATCTAGTTTATAGAAACTCTAGAATATGTAACATCTAGAAGCTCTAGAATATTCTTGTAAAATATGAAATATCTAGATTTCTGGTGAGAATTAGTCTCAAATGTAGTTATAGAATTGACTTATCTTGTATGAAAATATCTTCAAACTAAAGTCTTTCATGGAGTAGTATAAATAGGGATGGGTTCTAGCAATTATGTACCAAGCCAAAAAAAAGATTGAGTTCAAGTGTATTATATGAAAATACTCTCATTCCTCACCCTTGTCTTAAGTATTCCTCCATCTTCGAAAACCTTGTCCAACTAAACTTTATAAACTCCTACTCTTCCAACAAACGTATCTTAAGATATGCGATACGTATCCCGATAAGATTTATAGAATGAAAAAAACGATATACGATACGTATCCCGATTTGAAAACATTGGTTATAATATTCCGGGATTTAAATTAATGGCATTAACTATTGATTACAAGAAATATAATTAAAACAATGATGCAAAATAGAAACGTATAAAGCATTCGAAGAGCTGATTTCATACCGGTTTATTCTTGAGCAACTCGAAGTAGTTAAAGCATTGCAAAAAAACAAAGTGCGAATCCATAAGTATCGGAAGAACATGGAGGGAGAAAGAGTTAGAAGTAGAGATTAAAATGAAATAAGGAAAGATATTTATTAATTTAACAGAATCCTATTATCTGATAACTCTTATGACTTATCTCATGGAGAGAACATAGTTAGGAGGTTATTGGTTACAATTTGGCTTTAGTGTATCCAAACAATTTTCATTGGAAGTTTTATCATACACTCATTTGCACAAGCAGATTTTTATGCTGCTACCACCGTCACAAGTAGATTTTTATGGATACTAACAGGAAGCCTCCCGTTACTTATCTAAATATTTCAAATACTGGGGATGGAAATTAAATTGGCAGCGTCCTGGGGAAGTTATGGTGAAGATTAATGTTGATGCCGTTGTATCATAGGCAACAAATACTATTGGGACGGGAGCAATTGCGCGAGGAGACAGTGGTGCTGTGCTTGGAGTTCTTTTGAAAGCTGTGCCGTAAGCAACAAATACTCTCCTCTAACAACACAGTATTTGAAGATTGACCCATCGCAAGGATCAAGCACAACGTCCATGCCTTTATTCATGCCATGGGGATAGTATATATCGACAACATCTTCGAGAAGTTTGGTCAAGTCCAATTCTTCTTCCTCAAGTTCCATTTTTCCAGCTTCCATTTTACTGAAATCGAGAAAATAATTCAAAATTCCTGTGACAAGAGAATTTAGTCGGACATGTATAGAACTAATCAGTTTCTAATTCTATATAAATCATGGGAAAACAAGGATAGTACCACGAAGATCCGTAGCACAAGTCTCTATAAGCTTCAAGAAATTTTCTAGACCATAATGAGTGGCAGCTTGTTTAAGACAGAGGTCAGTCCAACCAGTTATGCCCGCCAAATAAGCACGCATATCATGACTTGCGGTAGCAAAGGCACAACTCTTGTTCATACTCTTTCGTTCGGCAGCGTCCATTTGCTTTATGAGTGCAGCACATAGGAACATTTTCTTTCTTGCAGCCCTTATGATCAAGGTTATGAAAATGCAAAGGGAGAAAAGTACTATAACAAACATCAGCACAAGAAGTGTGAGGGCTAGATTGTTGTTTTCATGAACTAGACTTTCCAATCCTTTTGTGGGGAAAGACAACACATATACTTGAACGGAAAAAAAAACATTACTGCCAAAGTAACTAAAAGTACATTATCAGCATATTTTCTTTTCCAGTTCTTGTGTTTTACCATTTTCCATTTTGTATTTTCCCAACTATCAAATGGGTATGTCACAAATAGGAAAGTGAAGATTCTAAAAAAGAAAAGATGGAAAAATGATATACATGAATCGCATTGGTCAAAAGCAATTCAGAGGACTGAACTTTGTTATTCCATTGTAGCCCCGACACTTCGCCAGAAGCAACACATCGGTGTTCGACACGTGTCCGACACTTCATCTTAAAGTGTCCTATTTTTTTTTCCCCCCAATATTAGGGGTTGAACATTCTTCGATACTTTATGGACATTCGTAAAGTGTCTTGATTTTTTTTCCAATCTTAGGGGGCTGGACACTCTTCGATACTTTATGGACATGCATAGAACACTCAGGGACAATCATTATATGTGAGTGTGTGTGTGTGTGACGTCCCCCCGCCCCCACCCTCCCAACATGTCGTATCCTATTTTTCAAAAATGATTAACACATTTTAGTTAGCGATACCTGCATTCTCCTGAAGGTTAAATTCAAGACTAATAGATATCAGGCAAATAGAACAAATGGCTGCAACATTTTATCTTGTACTAGACTTCCCAATTTAATTTAATTATAGTGTTAAAAATGTATCGAAATGGAAACATGCTGAAAATGTACATGATTTATTGCCCGTTAGGTGTGCGTAGCCCGGCAAACTAATCATCGGCAAGGGCAGAGGTAGCCAAGGCGCAAACAAGGGGCGGAGGTAGCTAAGGACTAGGGGGTCAGCACGTGCCTCTCCTGGATTTTTATCTCCTGTTTTTTTTTTTTAACACCCGTTTAAAAGTTCTCTATATATTGGTATTAGTGGTACAAGAGTTGCCCACACTTCTTCACAGCCGTGTGTCGCGCACCATTGCCCTTTTTGGATGGATTTCTATTTTCTTTTTCCTTTTTCCACATGGGATACGAAAAAGAGTATATATTGACCACGGTTTCACTAATTTTGAAACAAAAATTAAATGGAATACTATCTCAGTAATCATTAATGCAGTTGATTTAATTTTTTTGCTACAGAGATTAAGAATCAAATAGTTAAGCGAGCTATCTTAATTCTATACATGATTTCTTCAAAAATGAATTTAACTAAAGTCTTTGAGCTGGCACTAACAATGGCTTGGTGGGATCCATACAGCAATATGTTTTTTTATGGGATTAGTAAAGAAACAATCATACAGAACTTTTAAAAAATGAAAATTTGTGGGGGTGAACTGTAAAAAAAATTAGCAATAAATATTTAGACTTTTGAGTAAAATATAAAATTAATTTGGTCCTTGATCTTCAGAAATGCTATATGCAAGGGAAAGACTTGCAGGGAATCTCGCAGGGAAGGCCCTGCGGGGCCCTGTACGGATCCCGAACAACTAATCCGAGCCGCTCAAAAATTTTAGAAACACATTTCAAATGGGCCCGCTAAATACCAGCTCCATTCGATTTGTTTAGATGCTCGATCCAAACTTTCATTTTTTCTTTTTTCATCCGAGCCATTCAAAAATGAAAGTTTGGATCAAGCATCCACACATATCAGATGGAGCTGGTTTCTCGCATGCCCACTCGAAATGTGTTTTTAAAATTTTTGAGCGGCTCAGATCAGCCGTTCGAATCCGTACTGGGCACCATAGGGCCTTCCTTGCGTGATTCTTTGCAAATCTTCCTTACACATATTAGGATGCAAACCCAGGTTGCTGGCGAAACCCCTCTAAAAATGACCTGCACTTTACCCCTCTAAAATTGCCTCGTGTTCAATATCGATCAATCTAGCTAATGCGATGTTTGATTTCGTACAATTATTCTTTTACTTGATCAATCAATATTTATTTCCACCTTTTACCCGAATATCCAATAGATTTAGGATACTGATAATGCCAAAATCGTTTTTGTTAAAGTCAAAAATTTTGTGCATAAAAGACTTGTACCCTACTCATGGTACAAGTCTTTATCTTCAAATTATTCTGTTCATTGGGTAAAATATCTTGCAATATTTTCATGGAATTCTGAAAACCTGCAACATCTCATAACTAGGTTGAGATTTCAAACTACGATCCATTCGTATGAATTCCTAATGTAGCCTTCAATTATAAATCTTTCTTTTTTGTCATTGGGACTCTCATTTGTCAATTGTTTTTCTTTAAGAATGAAGCAAAAATGAAGAAAAATTTCAATTATCCAATCTCTATGCTTTTTGTGGTGCTTCAGAAATTCATCTCTCTCTGTCTAATGTGTGTGTGTCATTCTAATTTATTACGAGAACATTACTAGAAAAGAAGACACATTTGTACAAGACACATTAAAATTTCTCTGTACAACGCATAAAAGTGTCAATCCACTCCAAGAGCTAGCTCAAGTGGCAATAAGGATGAGTTGTAAACTCAGACATCCTTAGTTCAAAACTTGACAGCTTTTTGGGACCAGACCTTCACAAGAGTAAAAAATCTCTTGTCCCCAGTCCCTTGTGTGGATGACCTACATTTGATCAAACCGAGGAGAGGAATAGTCGAGGTGCACGTAAGTTGACCCGGACAACCCCTTATTGTAAAAAAACAAAGTGCCAACCAAATATTTTTTCTACTCCACAACGAACACAAACGAGTAAAACAAGAAAGAAGAATTGACGAAAATTTCCACTACAAACAAAACAAGCCAAAAAAATAAAAATAGAAAGATTTACACAATATAGAAAGAAGTCAAATTATTAGTTGGGCGCAGGAGAAGGCGATTTGGGCCTCTTCGCTATCAAAACGGGGCACTTCACGTTATGTGCACAGTGGTTACTTACACTCCCCAGAAAAGCCCTGCCATTCCATAGAAACCCAAAAAGAACAAAAAAAAGTTAATTTTGTTAATTTTGTCTCACATAATTCAAAATTATTTATTCTTCATACGAATAAATATATAAGTAAAATTAAAAAAATTCCATGAATCAAATACAAAAGAGACTGTTCGTTTTGACTTTTTACCTCTTCCGAACTTTCTTCAAGTTTGATCAAATATCTTGTTAGGTTTTTAATTTATCTCGTCAAAACAAATCAATAATCTAAATAAATTTGACATAATTCAAAAAATGAGAATGGGCCCCACCTCTTGATCGTACCATAGCCGTGGCTTCCCATCACCACCATATCAACACCCAACTTCTCAACCATCTGACAAATCACGTCCCTCGGATCTCCACACTCTACCCTCGTCTCCACCTTAACCTGCAATGCAAGCACGCACACAATCACAACTCTTTTCCATGTGACCAATTTACCCATCACCAATCCACAGAATAACAAATGTAGGTACCCACATCATGAACCTCTTTGCAAAGCCTGTTGGCCTTCTCCATCACCAACTCAGCCACCTCGTTTCCGTACTTCTCCATCGACGCTATTATCTCTGTAGATATTTGATTGAGCTGAGTTTTTAAATACTAGCAATATTATTCCAAGGGAGACTGAAATTACCTGTTCCGTCCATGGCAGGGTAGAGGGTTGGAGGATGTTTGGAGTAGAGGAGGATGAGGGTATCTTTGGAATTCTCGGCGACGATGTTCTTGAGGCACCATGAGAGGGCGTAGAAGCTCTCTTCACCTTCGTCGACGGCCACTAGGATCTTGCGCTCTTTCGTTTCATTGCCAGCCATTCGATTCGGAAATTAACTGCTTGATCCGACGAATTGAAAATCTGCTTGAAGAAATGAATGATTCCAAGTATAGCCTTTTGGTTTGCGATGTGTTTGGATTTATATATAATAATTGAAGTTGAAGTTGGTATTTATAATGGTATTTAGAATCTGTTGGCGGTTTGTGGTTTTTGGGTCCGGGGTGTGTTTTTAAAACAGGGCTTTGGTTGTCTGTATTCATTTTCTGCATATCATAAACTAGTTTATCCACAACCCAGAGTGATGATCTAGCTAAGTCGTTCTCTCTTCACTTGGAGAATATATCTACACTAAAAATTAGCTTGGTTGGACATCAATATATACATCAAAAGTTAAATTTTAATTTAAAAAATAGACGGTTGTGGACAGTTTAACTTATAAAAAAGATCAAACCGTCCATTTTATAAACTAAAATTCAATTTTTTTATATAGATATCGATGTCTGGTCAAACTAATTTTTTGCGTGCATATAATACTATATAGAGACCCTAAAAATGATCTGTTCAGATTATCGTAATGACTGCACAGTGGAACCCACACTGGGCGGTGGCGGAAACCTCATGGTTTCCGTCTCATCTAGAGAGAACACATTCTCTTTTCACTTTTCACACCAAAAAATAACTATGGGTACATACCCTAGTGTAGGGTTGGGCGTCGTGTTGTATCGAATCGGGTTCGTTTCAAAATGACCCGCTTAACTAATCGTGTCAAGAAATCGAAATCTAACCCAACCTGCTGTTAATCGTGTCAACCCGAACACACAGGAATTGACACGATTAACTTGGAAACGACCTGTTTAGCCAAATTTGACACGAATATGACATGAATTTGAATTGACACGATAAATAAGTGTCATTCTCGAGTTATACATGTCAATTCGGGTTAATTCGTGTCATTCTTGGACGACCGTGTCAACACGAATAGACAAACAGGTTAATTCGTGTCATCTTCGGGTTATGCGGGTTGAACCCGAACCCAACCTGTTTACTAATCGTGTTCTCGGGTCGTGTCATAGACGTGTTTCATGTTAGAATTACTCAACACCAACCCGTTAACTTTGTATCGTGTTCGTGTCGTGTCACAAATTTCTACCCCTACCCTAGTGCACACATTGTGTATCGACAGGTGTGTAAGACCCATTTCAGGGCCAGTGTGAATGAAATAGCTATTCCATGTCCTAAATCCATTCCCCAGTGCACATATCATGTATAGATGGGTTGTAGGACCCATTCCATGGCTTCACGCAAATAATCCAAATTGTTCTAATTTTAAAATAATTTTTCGCGTTAGTTTGCTAAAACCAGCTCAATCGAATAACTGTAACTATTTGATCCAATTGTCTTACTTTCTCTTCAAAATTCAAAATCCTCGAATTGGAATGAAAATGTACATGATTTATTCAGGTTATGTGTGTGGAGCCCCGACAAACTAATCAGGGGCAGAGGTAGCCAAGGCCAACAAGCTTGGGCGGAGGTAGCTAAGGACCAGGGGGTCACGTGCCCCTCTTGGATTTTTATCTTCTGTTTTTTTTTTACACCCGTTTAAAAGTTCTCTACATATAATTTAATTTAATTTTGTTTCAAACGAGTGAGCCTTTGGTATTAGTGGTACAAGAGTTGGCCACACTTCTTCAAAGCCCTGGGTCACGCAATATTGCCTTTGTGGATGGATTTCCTTTTTCTTTTTCCATTTTCCACATGGGATACAAAAAAGAGTATATATTGATCACGGTTTCAGTAATTTTGAAACATAAATTAATTGAAAAATTATCTCAGTAACCCTTAATGCAGTTGATTTAATTTGATGATAGCCCCCTACTAGTCCCCTCTCTCCATCCTTGTTCTTAATGTAGCCTTCAATTTTTAATCTTTTTTTTTTTTTTTTTCTGTTTTGCAAAATTTGGGAACATTAAACATTGGTTTAAGGCTTGAAATTTGTTCCCGAAAAGTATTATACTTGAAAAAAACCGGTTTTGTCATTAATTCGGACTCTCATTCGACAAATGTTTTAGTATTTCTTTAAGAACTAGTAGCATCAAACTCGTGTTGTGCACATGAATTTTAAGAATGAAGTAAAAATGAAGAACAATTTCAATTATCCAATCTCTCTATTTTTTGTGGTGCTTCTGAAATTCACCTCCCTCTGTGTGTGTGTGTGTAATGGTTCGAATTTTTGAATAATATTTCTATTTTAAAATTTTTCATTTCATATAGTTATATATACTTTTAAATAACTTCTCTTAAAATTTTACGCGACCAAATATATGAGCGCATGAGTGGGTGTTGTGTACGCATTATACCTAATTATCTAAAACCCTTACCAGCCGACTAGACACACACTTAAAGTATTAGCACTGCCTTTTGGCCCGAATTCTATATTGATCCTACGCGTCAGCTATAAAATATTATCAAGTTGGTAGATGATAGTGACTACTCAATAGTGGTCCCGTCCTTTTGATTTTTTATACCTTTATTACAAAGTTTCTATTCTAGTTTTAGAATATTACAATTGCTACTTTATGTTTTTTATTTTCTTCTTTTTTCTCCCTACTCTGTCCGGGTTACTGACTAATCTAAACTTGTAGTACGAAAAATAGGTTAATCTACCGAATATTATTAGTACTTTCTCTAATACGCTGTATATAGTACTCTGAAACTTAGCTTTATAAAATTCTTGTATACTACTATCAATTGAATTATTTATGGCAAGTAAAATATGAGCTCCAATAATATGTTAATGTCCTATATTATTTTCCTCTTTATAATATTCTTGAATGTAGACACCCCAATTTGAACCCGTGAAAATCCTTGGCGTTCCCGATGATGAAGATGGACCAACAAAACACATTGGAGCTTGAGTAAGTGCTTGGAAACCCCTCCCAAAACTTCTCCAAAATAAACCCTAGCTCGCACCACCTTTTTGTACATTCAAAACTCTCTTTATCGATATATCATACGTCCCAATCCATTTTGAAATGAGGGAGATGCGCGCGTTTTATTAAAATGACTTATTTTCCCGACTCTTGAGGGTAAAATGGTCATGAATTTTGATGTACAAATCATCTTGGGTTCAAACCACATGGGATAGAAATTAGACTCAACCACTTTTCAACGCTTCAAACAGCGTGCAAAACGGAGTTTGGTAGCACCCAGAGCGGCCCCGTGAAGTTTGGTATGCTATGCAGTCTTCCCTTTGCGCGCCCAACCCAAACCATAGTGCTTTGGGCGTTCAAACTTGCTTTAGGCGCCCAAACCATGGTGCTTTGGGTGCCTAAAGGTACTTTCAGTGAGCAATTTTCAGCTGATTTTTTATGAAACCATGGACTCTTTCTTTGCCCTAGCCCACATTTTTGCACTCAAATCTCCCTCCATCACTGTATCCATCCTAAATTTGACTTCAAAATATATTTTCCCTCTCTCACTCATCCTAAACTACAATTTTCCTCTCTATAAATACCCTATCTCAACCTTCATTTGGAGGGGGATCAATCCTTGAGCCTAGCCTTCTAAGCTGTTACTTTTTGCCAAATTATGCTAAGAAACTTCACTCCAAACCAGAGCCACTCTTCCTCACCCTTCCCAAGTCTACAAACCCATTTCTTTACCATCCAATCAACCTAAATACACTCACCTCCTTGATCAAGCTCACATCAATCACCCATAATCATGACTCTACAGCTCCAGTAGCTCAAATTCCAGTCCACCCAACCTCATAAATTAGCCAAAAGCTTGCACCCAAGTTCAATAATCAAGCATACAAGGTAGTTTGTCTACCTAGAAGTGTTTAAAGGGTTCTCTGAGGGAAACCACCCAGTTTTTACTAGCTCTTAGTACTAGATAAAGACTTGGGAAGGTCACAAGTTCAACAAAAGAGCCCAAGGCTCTGCACCCATACCAGGTTTGGGCGCCCAAATTTTCTCTATTTTACTGCATGTTTTTGCTTCAAAACAGTATAGTAGTAGTTCAAAGTCATTTTTAATATGTTTGGGGGGTTGAAAGGCAGGTTTTATGGTGCTAATGTTCTTTAAAGTGAGTTTTAAAGGTGATTTGGAGGCTAAATCATGATCTAAAGGGGATTTATGAGCTAAACACTTACTATGTGGGAGTTTTCAATGGTTTTATGTATGATGTGAAGCAAGGCAGAAGGTGGATGAGGATTTTCAAAGGAGCCCAAACTAGTCCCTTTGGGCACCCAAAGGGGCCTTCTTTGGGCTTATATAGCCTCATGTGTCTTTCTCTCAAGTTCAAAATCATTTTGTTGGTGTTTATATGCATAAAGAACCCCATTTCATGCAAGAAGTCAGTTCAAACCCTCTTTGTTTCACTCCAAAACAAGTCAAAATCATGATTTTCAAGTTCAAACCATCTTTTAAACATGATTTTTGGGAGATGTATTGAATAACAGTGGCTTACACACCATTTTTCACATGTTTGAAGAAGGAACAAAGGTCAAAAGATGGTTTAGAAATGAGCCCAAACCAATTTTTAGGCACCCAAACCAGCTGCTTCGGGCGCCCATACCTGCTTTGGGCTCCCAGAAAACAACTAGGGGTGTGATTTGTTCTTTGTGTAAGGGTGTTTTAGAGTTATTTTGGGTCCTTACGTACTATTTTGTCATGTTTACTTGTTGTTCTTTGTGTCATTCTTCGTCATCACACACTCATAGCACATATCAAAAGCATCCACGGTTTCCATTATGGTATTATGATCATGTTTATATGCTCCTCTTTTTGTTTCATGGATAAAGTCTATTCAAACAATGTTTTTGTGATCCCTTAAACATCTAGTAAAGACCAGACATTGTGCCGGGTGAGAGGGGTGCCTTAAACACCTTCCCCTCTCGTAACGTAGCTCCTGAACCCGAGAAATCATGGGGCCGGTGAAACCTTTTCCAAAATGTGGGCAAAAGAGTCATTTTTAAGCCGGTTTCTCGGGTACGGGCCTCAAACCCAGGTGGCGACTCCAAAAATCAAAACCATTTTCGAAACTTGAGATTTTGCAGGGTGTCCACAATGAAATATTTCTATGCTACAATTAAGAAGGGTTTCACAGGTATATTTGTCTAATGACATAAACTAAATGTCTAATTTTGGAACTGGTTGCTCCTATGATATTGTCTAACTATTTGTTCTTTTTCTATTAAGAGCTGTGATCTTTCTTTTCTTAATTGTTCTAATAAGTCCAAGTTACTTCTAATTAGCAAAAGACCATCTATAATATTGAATCTCTTATTTACTTTGTTTAATCTAAATCTTATGGATTTCTCTTTGTTCATGGAGAAGAAAAGGTAAAGCTTGTTTATCCATTCGTCTTATCATATTCAGTACTAACCACCAATGATCCCTTTTTCAGGTATATATTGTAATTATAGTATATTAATATAACTCTAATTGTTCCCCTTTTTTCAATTTCTCTAGAGGCAATTTCTACTTCTGTATCTCAACCATTCAACCTTCAAGTTAAAAGCTATGGCTAGAACCCTACAATGCCTATCCATCGGCTAAAGATGGATGAAATGCCTATGCCCACATGACACCACAAGGTCTACAGGTCTCGCGCAGTTCATTCAAAATTTCTTCTTTTAATTTTGATAATAAAGCATGGAACAATTTTAGTTATATTCTTAATTTCTTATACTATATTTATGATATATGGACCATGGGATGTTCCCTTTTGGGTTCCCTTAAACAATTATAAGAACATTTAAAGAAAATAGACTACTATTGCATGAATGAAATAGACTGCTATTTTATTGCATAAAAAGACTACTAACAATGCTTAAAGATGATTACGAGGCTTGAGAGTAATTCTCGATTGCACGTCTAAATTGCAATGCCAAAGAACCATGCCTCAAACAATAAACAAATTTGCCTTTTATAGGCCTTACAAAATGGAAAGCAAATGAAATGCAAACCTACATGAAATAAAAAGTAAAATGACTTGGAACCGGCTAACAAAGGAGATCAGGTTTCAAAGCATCAAGTGGACATCGTGTGATCGTAGGCCCGCATCGTCATGTCCTTCAACTTTTTGCTTTGTCCTTGATTCGTCTGGTAGTGCTTCATTATTTGTACAAATAAATGATGATGTCTACTAGAATCGTCATTGTAGACACTAAAATTTCGTCATGGCTTAATCGCCGTTTGATTAATTGAGATGAAATAAATAATCTTAGTTAATCAAAATCAAAATTGGTCAAAAGCCTGCAAATAATTATTGGGCTCGGCAAAATGTGGGTTCAAAAGATGTGGGCTAGACCAAAAGAAGGTGGGCCCACTCAATTGGCCAGACGAACCATCAAATTGGGCCAACCCATGAACGGAGACCCAACCAAATTATCCTGGGGCTAGAAAAATATTTATAAATATGTGTTTTTATATACATATGTATAAATATATATCTTGACCCAATTTATTTCCATAAAGAGATGCCAATTTACTCTTATGGAAAGAATCAATCAAGATAATATATATGTATATGTTTGACCTGATTTATTTCCATATTAAGAGGCCAATTTACTCTTATTTGGAAATAAAATCAATCAAATGAGACCTTCCAAATTAAAGACCCCTCTCCATGAGCCTATAAATAGAGGCTCTCATTAAGAAGAAAGACAACATCTGCAGCCAGGAAAATTCCAGAGCACTCTCAAGCAGTTCTCAAGGCTTCTCTGCAAGCTCTTCTCAAATCCCTCAAGTTCGTGTGGAGGATCAACACCGCCCAAAGCTACGTGTCGGTTCATCTACAACAGCAACGGTCTACGCATCAACTAGTGAAGATCGCGCCTCAAATTCATCGTTTGTTCGAGATAAAGCTGTTCAAGCCCTCGATCAAGCTTCTCAACTTGAAGATTTGAAAGAACTACCAACCGGTTCAATCCTACGACAAGCTTCTATAGCCGTTAGGTTGCACCTTCAACTCCGGAGATCGAATCAGAGGATACTTTGCTCTTTTTCTGTAAAGAGCACTCATTAGAGGATTGTACCCGCATTCAATTCAAATCAAATCAATAAAATATATTTTGTGCATCGTTTTCTTGTCTTTATTACAGGACTCGAATTTGTGTGTTACAAATTTGGCACGCCCAGTGGGACCTCTCTACCTCTCATCTCTTTCTCCTAAAGTCAAGTTTTAAACAAATGGCGCCGAAGAAAATTCAAAACGCTACAGGCCACAATTCTGTTCACGGGCCACGGCAAATCAAAGTTCATTCTATCATGGACTCTCTCAAAGTGCATCCTTCATGCCGGTCAAAGATTTGTTCTAAGGAGGTCACATATTTTATTTAATTGGAAACTTTTTCTATGGAAACACGAGACAGGCTCCTCACCAAATGCTCTTCCTTTCCAAAGGATCCACATGTTACAACGGAATACTCATTGCTAAAATAAGGATCAGATGGAGCAAATTTTGTAGACCCAAGGAATTATTTCCCATCGAAATTAATGCTTGCCCAAAAATTTGAGATCAAGCTCTTCAATACCATACTGAAACTATACTTAGCATTAAATTAATAAATTGCTTATAGTTTTCAAAAGGTGATGAAAACTAAAGGAGGATATCTGTTCGTGGGCTAGCATTTTGGTCGTGACCAATTTCACGTTTGTGAACCGGACTTCATGGATACACTCAAAGAGAATTAAAAAAAATGGACTGCAGTTCACTCAGGTATGTGGATTATCAAATTCACATATACCGAGAAAATTCAAGCTACTTCAAGTCTCACTTTCAACGCACGCAAGCAAGCATTCGCCTGAGCCTCGAAGTGGGGGCAATTTGTAGACACTAAAGTTTCGTCATGGCTTAAGCACCTTCCGATTAATTGAGATGAAATAAATAATCTTAATTAATTTAAAATCAAAATTGGTCAAAAGCCTGTGAATAATTATTGGGCTTAGCAAAATGTGGGTTCAAAAGATGTGGGCTAGACCAAAAGAAGGTGGGCCCACTCAATTGGTCAGACGAACCATCAAATTGGGCCAACCCATGAACGGAGACCCAACCAAATTATCCTAGGGGCTAGAAAAATATTTATAAATATGTGTTTTTATATACATATGTATAAATATATATCTTGACCCAATTTATTTCCATAAAGAGATGCCAATTTACTCTTATGGAAAGAATCAATCAAGATAATATATATGTATATGTTTGACCTGATTTATTTCCATATTAAGAGGCCAATTTACTCTTATTTGGAAATAAAATCAATCAAATGAGACCTTCCAAATTAAAGACCCCTCTCCATGAGCCTATAAATAGAGGCTCTCATTAAGAAGAAAGACAAAGATTCTGAGCCTGGGGAAATTCCAGTACTCTCAAGCGGTTCTCAAGGCTTCTCTGCAAGCTCTTCTCAAATCCCTCAAGTTCGTGTGGAGGATCAACAGGGCGCCCAAAGCTACGTGTCGGTTCATCTACAACAAAGAACGGTCTACGCATCAACTAGTGAAGATCGCGCCTCAAATTCATCGTTTGTTCGAGATAAAGCTTTTTCAAGCCCTCGATCAAGCTTCTCAACTCGAAGATTTGAAAGAACTACCAACCGGTTCAATCCTACGACAAGCTTCTATAGCCGTTAGGTTGCACCTTCAACTCCGGAGATCGAATCGAGAGGATACTTTGCTCTTTTTCTCAAAGAGCACTCATTAGAGGATTGTACCCGCATTCAATTCAAATCAAATCAATAAAATATATTTTGTGCATCGTTTTCTTGTCTTTATTACAGGACTCGAATTTGTGTGTTACAAATTTGGCACGCCCAGTGGGACCTCTCTACCTCTCATCTCTTTCTCCTAAAGTCAAGTTTTAAACAAATGGCGCCGAAGAAAGTTCAAACTGCTTCGATCAACAAGACGGCCACCAAGAACGTCCATCACAAACAAAGAATAGGCACTCTCATCGCCCTCTTGACGCGTTGACGCGAAGGCAAAGGCAACACCATTCCAGCAAGTAAAGGAGTTGCGCCAACAGTGCTGCAAGGCAAGTACCAACCCGTCGCCAGGCGTCCGACGCAGAAAAAAGGTGAAGAGGGCTCCCAAAAGCTTCCATCCAATGCTGAAAATTCTGTCTCGGGAAGTTTGTCGCCTCGCCCATCTCGCTCAATTTCCGATGCAAATTCTAGCACAGGTTCGCACTCAGGATCCTCGCCTTCCTCGCCGAAGCGTTCAGAATCACCAAGTCGTTCAGAATCATCTTACTCTGTGGCTATGCAAGCCATGACCACCGGTGCGGCGACGGTGGAAGAACAACTCGCTACAATGGCGCGCGCCATTGAAAAGCTCATTAAAACTGTGGAAGAAAAGGATCTCCAGATTGCGTCGCTTATGAACAAACTAGAAGCCCAAAATGTGAGAGATACTAGCCAAGATGCTTCACATCCACCAGGCTTCACACCGCAAGGAGTCATAATTGGCGATCAAAATGGAAAACTCCATATGAGCGATCAAGGCATGAAGCTCAAGCAGCAAGTTGACACAAATCATGTCTCTTCGTCAAATCCAGGAGGTGGTGCTAAGTTCAAACATGCAACTTTTGCAGCACTAGGGATTGGAGAAAGTGCACAACCCACCTCTATCGCTTCATTGTCTGTCCAACAACTCCAAGACATGATAGCAAGTACGATCCGAACACAATACGGTGGGCCCCCACAGAATGCGTTTACATACTCCAAACCATACACAAAGCGCATCGACTGCTTTAGGATGCCTGTGGGTTACCAACCCCCGAAATTTCAACAGTTTGATGGGAAGGGAAACCCAAAGCAACACATTGCCCACTTCGTCGAAACATGCAACAACGCTGGGACGGAAGGGGATCTACTCGTCAAACAGTTTGTTCGTTCTCTCAAGGGAAACGCTTTTGAATGGTACACAGACCTAGAGCCCGAATCAATCGATAGTTGGGAGCAGATGGAGCGCGAGTTTCTGAACCGTTTCTATAGCACCCGCCGCAATGTAAGCATGAGGGAGCTAACCAACACCAAACAATGGAAAGATGAGCCAGTGGTCGACTACATCAATCGTTGGCGTGCTATAAGCTTAGACTGCAAAGATCGACTCTCCGAACTCTCTGTCGTGGAGATGTGCATGAATGGCATGCATTGGGGTCTCCTTTACATTCTTCAAGGGATAAAGCCACGCACTTTTGAGGAATTGGCTACGCACGCACATGATATGGAGATCAGCATAGCAAATCACGGTGGCGGAAATCCTCCCACAGTCGAGCACAGTAAGTACAAAAATGGGACAAAAAGTGTTTCTGGTGCCTCTACTGAAGAGTCAATGGCAGTCAGCATGGTCCCGGTCAAGACACCGAGAAAAGACAAGAAGAAGGAAGAAAACCCCAGGGACAAACGCCCAACTTTGAAGGAGCTGCAAGAAAAGAGGTATCCTTTTCCTGATGCCGACATGCCGAGCATGTTGGAAGATCTGCTCGAGAAAAATGTCATTCAACTACCAGAATGCAAACGTCCCGAAGAAATGGGGAAGGTTCACGATCCAAGGTACTGCCATTACCATCGGATTGTCAGTCATTCCACTGAGAAGTGCTTCGTGTTGAAAGAGCTAATTGCAGACCTAGCAAGGAAGAAAAAGATCATACTAGACATTGATGAAGTTGTAGAGTCCAACCACACAGTCGTTACAGTCGAAGGCCCAACTTCAAGCTTTAAATTAAAGACTGTTGAATCTGCAACTACTCCAGCGCTGGGGGAAATTTTTAAAACCATACAATTTGGTCTATTTGATCCGATAGCAATCCAATGCTCAAGTCAAAATGTACCTACTCATCCTCACCTCAAACGAGCACTAGATGCAAAGAATGACAATGAGTGGATCTCAATCTCCCGAAAGAAGTCAATAGAAAACAAGCACAAGACTTATCCTCATCGAGTCAAGAAATGGCATGTGAAGAAGAGCTCTCCTCGATTCACTGCAAGGGACAAAGTCAATGATCAGAAGGAGAAACTGCTTGAGAAGAGTTTTCCTACACCAATCACCCTACATGACGTCATTCCCGAAGGGTACTTGAACGACGATTGTATTCAAACAGTTTACATGATTTCCGCCAATGAAGAGGATGACATAAGTCAAAGTTCCACACATCGAGTTTCAGCCTTTGATCGCATTGAAGCTCCTACTGCTCGCACTTCAGTTTTTGAGAGATTAGGCAAGGCTAACCTAGAAAACAAGGAAGTAACCTCCAAGCCACGAAGGTCTGCCTTCTCTCGTCTTAAAGATACACGAGCAAAATCCACAACAGAACACAAGAAACGAAAGGTGGAAGAAGCCACAGTTGATTCAACAAAAGAAGATGAAGAGACTCGAAGTTTGATCCCGTCTCGCATGAAGCGCGTAACATCAGTGGAAGTTTGTCACGACGGTCCACTCAAAGTCAAAAGGCGTACCATCGTCTTAACTAAATCAAATGAATCTCAAGTGGAAGATGTGAAGAAGGAGCAAGTTGTCTCTATCATTCCTTGAAGACAATCAAAGTTCAAGACACTCCTTGACATGAGCCTAAACTGTCTTCAAAAAAAAAAAAAAAAAAAAAGACAAATAAAAATAAAAAGAAATAAAACAAAAAAAATAAAAACAAACAAAAAAAATATCTCTTCATCGCACGAGTTGAAACTGCATGATGCTCTTGGCCAACATGAGCTAAAACTGTGTACGGCACAAAAGAAACAAAAAAAAAATCACTTCCGAACTACGTTTTGACTTGATCCCTTCAAAGGGTACGTAGGCAGCTTGTGATTCATCGCAAGCTCAGTCAACCAACTCAAAAGAAAAAGCGCCATTGAAATTCATCATGGTATAGTTCCTCTTCGCCGTATGCACGAGTCAAGGAGGCCGTCATCAAATCTTCAAATACGGAGTGACGGTGTGCAACGAATCACAGAGGCTCTTTTGTGACATCAAATCTCATCAAATGAGGATGAGTGGCGATAAGCACGAAAGCTCTTCCACGTTAGCGGATCTCTTCAAGTGATGAGGAGTAATAGCATCTGCAGCCAGGAAAAATTCCAGAGCACTCTCAAGCAGTTCTCAAGGCTTCTCTGCAAGTTCTTCTCAAATCCCTCAATTTCGTGTGGAGGATCAACAAGCACCCAAGCTACGTGCCGATTCATCCATAACAACAACGGTCTACGCGTCAGCTAGCGAAGATCATCCTCAAGTTCACCGTTTGTTCGAGATAAAGCTGTTCAAGCCCTCGATCAAGCTTCACTCTTTCAAGCTTTTCGACTCAAGAAGTTGAAGAAATCATCAACAGTTTCAATCCCACAACAAGCTTCTACAGCCGTTGGGTTGCAACTTCAATCAGAGATCTACACGTCAGCTAGTGAAGATCGCGCCTCAAATTCATCGTTTGTTCGAGATAAAGCTATTCAAGCCCTCGATCAAGCTTCTCAACTCTAAGATTTGAAAGAACCACAAACCGGTTCAATCCTACGATAAGCTTCTATAGCCGTTAGGTTGCACCATCAATTCCGGAGATCGAATCAGAGGATTTTGTTCTTGTCTTTATTGAAAGAACACTCATTAGAGGATTGTACCCGCATTCAATTCAAATCAAATCAATAAAATATATTTTGTGCATCGTTTTCTTGTCTTTATTTCAGGACTCGAATTTGTGTGTTACAGTCATGTATGACGTTTTACTGGGTCTTCTAGAATGCTGCTACGAGGCCTTCTAGCATTCCATTAATTCTTCGTAGTCATATTCTGCTAATGCCCTCCACATTTCTGGCTCATAGTTGCTAACTTCTTCATATTTTGCATATTCGTTATGTAATCCTTGTAACTCTTCTTACTCCGTATCGAACATGAACTTGACTTTTGGTAAATTCATTGAGCTTCTAATCTTCTGAAATGCATCCTCTGCTATGAGGCTTAGTGGACCGAAGAATTTTGATTTAGTCCCATTTAGCTCTGTTGCAATTTGTCTTGCTCTAAAATGATTAATTTGAAATCTGATAGACTCCTTGCAATGCCATAGCTCATCATTTGGAGTTAGCTCAAATCTTGGATAGGCTTGCCTTTCGTCATGAATGACAAACTCATGTTTGGCTGGAATAAGACTTCCTACTTTGGTCCATTTTGGCATAGTTGATTCTGCTTGAATACAATTTTTTTTGCTACCATACATGCAAAAGATTTGGTTTGCAAAAATTGCTAACTTTCTTCCGAAGCTATCCGTTTGTTTGGTTCATTGATTAATAGCTATCTAAGAAATCAATAATCCGGAAGGTTTCAACTGTCAAGAGTCTAGTTTGATCTTCATAGATGACTTCTAAAGGCTTATATGTTTCCATATCTATGTTTACCCTAGGTATTGAGAATATAAGGTGGTGAGAGCAGTGATGTCTTTCTAGTAGATATGGAGGGCAATCTTTTTGTTTCTTTGAACAAGATGTTTGCTGCTATAAAAGATGTTTAAACAAGTTGAGATCACGCTTGAGATTCATCCATTCAGATTTTAAAGCTGCTATGTTATTTTTTAAATCTGCTATAAGTTCTAGATTATTAACAAAATCTTGATGAATTTGATCTTTGGAAAAATTTTAACTCTTAAATATGGCAGCAATCTTATAAAGGTCAGTGAGTTGATTGACACGGGTCGGGTGGAGAAATGGAATGACGATAGTGGTTTATTGGAATGATGATTTCGGATGGTGTCGATGAGTTCAGAATTTTGAATGACAGTTAGCCGGTTGATTTCAGGGAATTGAAAGATTATGATTGGCAGTCAGCCAGAGATTCGGAAACCCTAACTTGGCAATGCGTGATTGCTCCTTATGAATTAGGCGATAAAACGTTAGTCTATATTATATATCGGGTCATAGTCTATATACTCCCAAGGTTACAGATAGTTCCTCGTGGACCCAGAAGTGTCGACAGACCCTGGGAATTCATCCTTGTGAGGCGATTGATGAATTCGACTAAGGGTGAGTTTTTGAAAGGATTTTATCAAAATTTGATAAAATCAAACCTTTGATTTTATCCATTCGTGGAGAGAGTTAATAAAATCTTAGATTTTTTAATGCAAAAATCTAAGATTTTATCAACTTTCTCCACGAATGGATAAAATCAAGGCTTGATTTTATCAAATCTTGATAAAATCTAGATAAAATCCGTTCAAAAACTCACCCTAAGTAGATAAGTTAGGCTATTTGTCCGAGCTCCCAGACAGGGCAAGCAAAGGGGGAGTTGAATCACGATTGGTCATAGTCTTAGTAGTTAACACGAGAGGACGTTTCTCAAAGGATGAGATTCTAAAATTCACAGAGTTAAAGGCTAGTAATTAAATTGAATTGCTCTTTACTTTAATTGCATGATATATTCTAGTATTTGTAAGTTATGGGTTCAGGTAGGGTTTAGCTATTGAGTGATTATTCGCTCATGGTGTTGTTGTGACCCTGACATATTACACCAGGTGTTAAAAGGTACAGAGAGGAGCCGAACTACCAGACGGAGGAGTTTGCTACTGAACAAGTGGAGGAGAAGACCTGGAATTAGAATATGAATCTAAACCTCTAGAAGCCTCGAGTCTCCTTATTTTTGTATTGGAACAATATAATTAATTTCCCAACAAAGTACTACTTATGTTTGTAATCGAATTAAGACACTTATGTTATTTCCGCTGCTTAATCATGAAACTCTTTTGAATAAATTTTTTAAAAATAATTTAAATAATGCTTCCGAAAATCGGAGGGTTACAGTGTGGGTTTGCGTCATTCTAATTTGTTATGAAAACAATACATTTATTGGTAAAAAGACACATTAATATTTGTCTGTACAACGCATAAAAGTGCCAACCCACTCCAAAGGGTAGTAATAATAGGAATGAGTTGTAAACCTAACCATCATTAGTTTAAAACTTAGCAACCTCTTAGGGCCGGGCCACAAGAGGTTGCCCAAGGAAAGGAATAGTCGAAGTGCGCGTAAGCTGGCCCGGACAATCCCTGACCACCGGGAAAAAAAAGTGCGAACCAAATATTTGTTTTACTCTACAACAAACAAAACAAGCCAAAAAAAATATAAATAGAAATATTACACTATACAAAAAGAAGTCAAATTATTTGTTGGGAGCAGGAGCAGCCGTTTCGGACCTCTTCACTATCAAAACAGGACACTTCACGTTCTGTGCACAGTGGTTACTCACACTCCCCAGAAAAGCCCTGCCATTCCATAGAAACCCAAAAAGAACAAAAAAAAAGTTAGAAAATTATTTGATTGGGAATTACATTTAACATCCTCCTCATCCCTAACTGGATATTTTTATTTTTTTGATTCTCAGTCATGAAAATAACAAATTCGCCTTTTTATAATCCAAGATTTTATATGAATTAAGTACGTAAATGGTCCATGTAAAGTGGAGCGGTAGAATTAATTTTCTTTTTTCCTAAAAGGATGACTAGAGGCTACGTTTGGCCTAACTTTTTATAATTTTGACCTCGCAAAATTTTTATAAATTGACCCAACTTGCTTAAAATACATAGAATTTTCAAGTTTTCCTTCTTTTCAAGAGTTGATAGTAAATGTATAAGAAGTCATTGGGACCAATTATAAAGCAAAAAATACGTATAACACTGTATATTTACGTTATAGTTAACGTCTCAAATTAATTATTTCTTCGCATGAGCACAAATACAAAAAAATAACTTGCATATAAATAGTATAATTTTTGACCCTGCTAACCTAAACTCCGGGCTCCGCCCCTGAATAAGAGGATAGATTAGGCCCATGAACTTAGACAAATTGGATGTTTTTTTTATGTTATGTTTTGCGAGCCAAACAAATATTTTGGGATGGAGGTGGTAAGTAAGTATGGTTTGGTCTAAAAGTGTAAAAAGTCAAAAAGGTTGAAAAATGAGAATGGACCCCACCTCTTGATCATACCGTAGCCGTGGGTTCCCATCACCACCATATCGACACCCAACTTCTCAGTCATCTGACAAATCACGTCCCTCGGATCTCCACGCTCTACCCTCGTCTC
Source organism: Vaccinium myrtillus (assembly GCA_016920895.1). Classification (NCBI taxonomy): domain Eukaryota; kingdom Viridiplantae; phylum Streptophyta; class Magnoliopsida; order Ericales; family Ericaceae; genus Vaccinium; species Vaccinium myrtillus. Next base: position 22,690,856 of record CM029278.1, on the reverse strand, counting down.
CACCTTAACCTGCAATGCAAGAACGCACACAATCAAAACTCTTTTCCACGTGGCCAATTTACCCACAGAATTAACAAACGTAGCCATGTAGGCACCCACATCAGGAACCTCTTTGCAAAGGCCCTTGGCCTTCTCCATCACGGACTCAGCCAACTCGTTGTTGTACCTCTCCACCGACGCTGCTAGATCCGCCGAAAACGGGTACCCTGAAAATCAAACACAATTACTAAAATACCATCTAACATCACCGTGAGTGACCGATAATAACGAGTGTTTAACTCTCTCGCTTCAACTTTACCATTTCTGTAAGTTATGTCCTATTTCGATGACCACAATATTCATTTCAATTTCGGGTTAGCAAAGTGGTCTTGCCTCGAGACTTAAGAATTTGCTTTCACTTAAAGTTTCAGGTTCGATTTTCCTTCCCAACAAACTCTTGGGGCCACTGAGTTATGCCCGGTTGTTATCTCTAAGAGGCCCCATAATTAGTCGATGTGCACGCAAGCTAGCCCCAACATCCAGTTAACGGGGAAAAAAAATACTCATATCGGAATAATTTAGATAATTGATTTTCACACCTCTAAATTGATATTAACACTCTATTTTTTTTTTCTCTTAGTGAAACTTTTAAACACAAAAATTTCACTAAAAGACTAAAATGGGTGTGGATGTCAATTGGGTTGAAAATTACTCCCCATAATTTATCTTTGAAAAGACTATAAATTCAACAAATTCAGTTTTGCTAAATCTATTTGGAGACAAGAATTGGATTGTTGGTTAAGTAATTGTCGATAATCGATTGAGCTGACTTTTTAAAAATAATATTACTCCAAGGGAGAGCGAAATTACCTGGTCCATCAGTGGCAGGGTAGAAGCGTAAAGGTTGTTTGGAGTAGAGGAGGATGAGGGTATCTTTGGAATTCTCGGCGACGATGTTCTTGAGGCACCATGAGAGAGCGTTGGTGCTCTCTTCGCCTCCGTCAATGGCCGCTAGGATCTTGCGCTCTTTCGCTTCACTGCCAGCCATTCGATTTCAAAACCAGCGTGATCCGACAGTTGTAAATGCTTGACGAAATGAATAATTCTAAGGATCGCCTTTTGGTTCCGATGTGTTTGGGTTAAATATATAATTGAAGGTGGTATGTATTTATACGGATATGCTTGGAATTAGAATTGGCGAATGGCGGGCTAGATAGATCCATAAGCCAGAATCTGTTGGCGGGGTTTGTGGTAATGGTTTGTGGTATTTGGGTCCGTGGTGTGTTTTGAAAACAGGGGCTTTGGTTGTCTGTATTCTGTTTCTGCATCATAGTGTTTATCCACAACCCAGAGATATGATCGAGTTTAAGTCGTTTTCGCTCCTCACTCATGAGAATAACAAAAATGATTGTGACACAAACTTTGTGTCACAACCAACCACAACCCCACTCACATGGGGTGTGGATCTCACATGGACCCCACATGCGTGTAGTGAGCTCTTTCGGCGCTTCGATCCGAGATCAACGGTCCAAATCGTCTTACACTTTAAAAAGCACTTTTATATTTACTTTAACTCCAATTTATCCGGACCGTTGATCTCGAATCGGACGGTCGAGAGAGCTCACTACACGCATGTAGTGAGCTCACTCACTACAGGCCCCCCGAATCCGCATTGATTCTGATAATATGAGCTTCTTTTTTTTTTTTTAAAGGCCAGCAAAGTAATATATCCACCCTAAAAATGAGTTTAATCAAACATTAATAGGTACGTCAAAAGTTTAATTTTGATTTTAAAAAAGAATACTGACAAGATCAGGCCGTACGCTATTTTACAAACTAAAATTTAATTTTTGATATAGTTATTAAGGTCCGGTGAAATGTTCAATTTTCATTTTTTTTATTTAAATATTGACAGGATCAGGTCGTCCATTTCACAAACTAAAATTTAATTTTTGATATAGCTATCGAGGTCTGGGGAAGTTGATTTTTTGTGTGAATATACTATTACATGGACCCTACAAAATAAACAATTCAAATTATTATAATGAATGCATGGTGAGTGTCAAAATAGGCGGTATAACACAGTCTTTTTCACTTTTCACACCCAAAAAACCCTATGAGTACCTACATATAGTGGGCCTAAATATAATGGATCATAACAGTTAGAGCCGTTACGGTAAGAAGGCCCAATTGTCAGAAAGATTGGGTTCACTCCTTAACAAATGGGCTAGACAAACAACCGGGTCCAACTTGACCATGCCGAGACAGCGTAAGTCAAATTGCTAAGAAGATAAACCTACGTCTCGACTGAGACAAGATAGATCCGGATGAGTCATCCGAGCCGGATAAACTCGAAATAACTCACAAGGAACGCGAGAGGCAGTTCAGCAGACACGTCATGGGTGATGTCACGTGATACAATTACGTTCCATGTGCATGTAACCATATCTCTCTTCCGAAAGTCGAGCGATTATGACACGTGTTCAGAGACACGTAGCATGCACATGCAATTATAACGGGTTTGGTTAATGACACAGCATGACGTCAGTCGAGTCGCGCATAAGATCCACACATGAGCTTGGAGCCCAAGCCAATAGTGTCTACAAATGAAGAGAAAGGAAGCCTAGAAGGTACACAATACATTACACAACTTTCTACTCTTTTGTACTTCTCTCCAAGTCTCTCACTAGACAATCAAAGTGCCTTCCCTGACCACATTCCTGTCGGGTTTGACACTAACGTCAGGTGCTACTTGTGTAAAGCCAACAAGAGAGTCGGGTGAGCCAACTCATAGTGGGAAAGGGTCAACCAGGAAGTCCATTTGGAGGAGGCCACCACACTACCCCTAGTGCACATAGTGTATAGATGGGTGTATTGGACCCATTCCAAGGCTAGTGTGAATCAAATGGTCATTCCTTGTCCTAAACCCATACCCTAGTGCACATATTATGTATAGACATGGATGTGTGGGACCCATTGCAGGTCTTCACACAAATAATTCAAATCGTTCTAATTTTAAAACAACATTTTTGAGTTAGCTTGCGAAAATCCATCTCAATCGAATAATTGTAATTTTTTAATCCAATTGTCTTATTTTTCTTCAAAATTCAAGATCCTTGAATCTGAATGAAAAATTGAAAAATTGAAATAAGTACTTAAAATCATGCGATAGAGCTGATTTTTTCCATAACAACTTAAAAAAATATTTTAAAATTAATGAAGGGATTGGTCGATTAGTTTTTGAGTCTTAGTGGAGTATAGTCTTGTTGTCTTGCGTAGCTTATTTTTTGGGGGCTTTGTTTGTTGCTTGCCTCCGGCAGCACTATTTCTAATCAACTATGAGTTGTACTATTATATGAACATTTGTGTTGGCCGCAGAGTGCCGCAAAAGGCCATATATTCACAATCTAAGGAGTATGTATACCATAACATTGAGGAACATAATTCTTAATACAACTATATAGTCTATAGTGGTTCAACATACGCGAGCTTTACCACCTGCATCGAATGGTTTCACGCATAGTCGTCTCCGGATTTGTGTTTTAAATTGTGGTTCTATGTTACATTTGTAAGGTTGCGAGTGTGGTGCATTTGTAGAATTATATATCAGCACTGAATGATCCAAAATAGTTCTTTTTATTCAAATAATCTTTAAACACACGAGATTATAAAATTAGTTTTTACATATTAACTTTTTCATCTTTTTTCCGCACATAAGAGCGCGCAAATTTTATTTGAATTATGAAAAAGAAATTACAATTGATTAAACTCGAACATCCTTAGTTTTAAACTTAGGAATCACGAGAGAGAAATCTCTTGTAAATCCTCCACAGCAAATACAAACGAGTAAAACAAGAGAGAAGAATTGTTACGACAATTTCCTCAACAAACATAACAAGCAAAAAAAAAGAAAAAAAAGTGGAAAGATCACACGATATAGAAAGAAGTCGGATTATTTGTTGGGAGCAGGAGCAGCCGATTTGGGCCTCTTCACTATCAAAACGGGGCACTTCAAGCTATTTGCACAATAGTTACTCACACTCCCCAGAAAAGCCCTGCCATTCCATAGAAACCAAAAAAAAAAAAAAAAAAAAATTAAGAAAATTATTTGATTGGGAATTACTTTTAACATTCTCCCCATCCCAACCTGGATATTTGTATTTTAATTCCGTTCTCATTCACGAAAATAACAAATTCGCATGAATGAGTACAGAAAGCGTCTGCGGACAATCAAAGAGTTCGATGTCTCTCTATAGACTCGAATCTCAGACCTCCTCTGACAGAAGAGGTGTACAACTAGATGGGCTATATAAGACACATCTCACAGTGTAAAAAGTTAGTACTAAAAAAGGTTGAAAAATGAGAATGGACCCCACCTCTTGATCATACCATAGCCGTGGGTTCCCATCACCACCATATCGACACCCAACTTCTCAGCCATCTGACAAATGACGTCCCTCGGATCTCCACACTCTACCCTCGTCTCCACCTTAACCTGCAATGCAAACACGCACACAATCACAACTCTTTTCCATGTGACCAATTTACCCATCACCAACCCACAGAATAACAAATGTAGGTACCCACATCATTAACCTCTTTGCAAAGCCTCTTGGCCTTCTCCATCACCGACTCAGCCACCTCGTTGCCGTACTTTTCCATCGACGATATTATCTCAGTCGAAAACAAGTACCCTGAAAATCAAACACAATTATTACTAAAACACAATCTAACATCGGTGTCAGTGACCGATAACAGCGAGTGCAATTTTGTTCACTCTCGCCTAAAACTATACCATTTTTGTTTACAGTTGTGGGTCCCACCGGACAATCATTTCAATAATCCGCAAAATAATATATTTAAGCAAAAAATTAAATTAATCGAATATCAATAAATATGTCAAAGGTTGAATTTTGATTTAAAAGTCATGGACACTTTAACTTAAATTTACAGAATCCAGATCATGCGTTTTTAAAACCAAAATTTAACTTTTGACATACCTATCGATATCCGGTCAAACTAAAATTTTTATATTATTTTGTAGGCTCTACAAGATGAGCAGTTCAAATTTTAGAAATGTACACTCGGTGGGGCACAAAAGCCCGTGGTCACAGTGTTCATTTTGTATAATTTCTCTTTGAAAATACTATACAAAATTCCCATCTCTGAAAGGGTCGCGATTCTGGTCTCCTCCTCTCAAATTTTTGCTTAGCCATATAAGACTAATTCAAAAAAATAGCTAAAAAAATATGTAATTGATCAACTATAATTTTTTTTTAAAAATACCCTAAATACTTGATCAACAAATTTAGTTCTGTTAAAAAAAAATCGTAAATACGTAATTGGATTTTTTTTTCAAGTAACTGTTATATATATATATATATCGATTGAGCTGAGTTTTAAAATATTAGTAATATTAGTCCAAGGGAGACTGAAATTACCTGTTCCGTCAATGGCAGGGTAGAGGGTTGGAGGTTGTTTGGAGTAGAGGAGGATGAGGGTATCTTTGGAATTCTCGGCGACGATGTTCTTGAGGCACCATGAGAGGGCGTAGGAGCTCTCTTCGCCTTCGTCGACGGCCACTAGGATCTTGCGATCTTTCGCTTCACTGCCAGCCATTCGATTCGAAAATTAACTGCTTGATCCGACGACTACTTGAAAATCTGCTTGAAGAAATGAATAATTCTAAGGATTGCCGTTTGGTTGCGATGTGTTTCGGTATTTATTTATACGGATAAGGATATGCATGGAATCTGTTGGCGGTTTGTGGTATTGGGGTCCGTGGTGCGTTTTGAATACAGGGGCTCCGGTTTTCTCTATTCTGTTTCTGCATATCATAGTTTATCCACAACCCCGAGACAAGGGCGCAACTAGGACATATTAATCTACCTTGGACTAACCAAAATTTAGTAAGCCAGTACTACTCCATATAAGCACACCTGTCAATGGTTTGCATTTTAATATACAAAACTAAGCACACTTGTCAATGATATACATTTAACATACAAAACTAAGCACACGAATCAGTTCTTTGCATAAATGAAAGATATAGCTATAAATTAATAGTTTTTTCCATACCTTCCAATTTTTATTTTATTTTTATAAACTTTAATTTTTCATACCGTCCAATTCATTCTATAAGTACTCTGTACTTGAATCTAAAAAAAAGACAAAAAGAGTAGAGTATGAGGCTATGATCTACTTCTTTGTCAATTCAAACTTCAAAGACTTTAAAAAAAATTCTGCATTTCCCACGAGGCACTTTATTGTGGCCTATGAAAATTGAACAGCTAGGTTACAACTGTGCGGTGGGTTAATCAAAATTGAAAGCCCTCTCTCTCTCTCTCTCTCTCTCTCTCTCAATTGAAAGCCTTCCTCTGATTTCTACCTTCAGATGGGTAGTTCTATTTACAACTCTTTTTCGACTCTTAATCGGTACAAATATAACTCAGCAATAATGGGTTTGAGTGAGTATGATCTAGTGTTTTGGATGCATTCTCTTCAAGATAAAAATGTTTCGATTAGGTACTAAATGATATCCGATTGAGCTAATTTTTGGTACACTTGTTCTACTCGGCGAGCTCTTCGACGTGAACGTTTCCGATCATCGACACGAGACCGGAACTCCCCGGAATCGCCGGGGACAGCAGGTGACCTGCTGTCCCCGGCGAGGGACAGCAGAGCCCCTCTGTCCATCGCCCTCTCCGTCGATCCAGTCAAAGAAATCGCCGCTATTTTACTCGTCTGGTTTTGACACATTTCGGATATTTACTCCCGAAACTAAGCACATAATTCGGATACAAACTACTAAATTATGACCAATATTGCGGATATTAACTACCATCACCAATTTCGGATATAAACTCCCGGTTTTATAGTTAAATTTCGGGTATTAACTACCGAAATGTATTACGATTTTCTGGACTGTGGTACCGTTTCGAACGAACAGCAACTGAGAAATCGAAAAAATAATGGGTTACTCTTTGGTCTGTATTTGTGCATCCATTGATGGACTTGGAGTTATAAATTGCTCAAATACTCTTTGGAGCGCTCTTCTCCCAAATCTAGTGAGGGAGAAGATCCCTCCATTGATTCAACAAGGTTCTCCATTGAGAGAAAGGAGAGATGAGGGGCAGGAGAGGACAATGGAGGTTATTGGCTGGAGGAGGAGGAGGAGGGATTTTTTCGACGTGGGAGGTAGAAGAGTGAGAAAACGATGGAGCTGAAGGAAGAAGAAGATGCACTAGGTTGGTATTAGCAATTGCGAAAAAGTGGGGTGGGTTGGTATGAAGTAATTTGAGGGGCTAAATGGTCTTTTCGCGAGGAAGATTTTGATATTTATTTTGCATGGGTTGTATTGAGGGAAAAAGAGTTGTAAATAGAACTACCCCATTCAGATTCACTTCTGATTCCAATAGATTGGAAATGGTGAATATTAGCTATCCAATTTCTCTCTTATATACTCCCAAAGGGAAAAGTCCCAAAAAGAAAATTTCAGGACTCACCAGACGAAGAAGGCAGCAAAACCCATCAGAGATACAGATCCATTTCGTTTGTTATGCAGACGGAGAAGGCCAAAAGAGAGAGGAAGATAGATTTGATGGGAAAAAGCTCTACTGATCACTAGACTCAACCAGAGAGTGCAAAACCCATCAGATACACAGATCCATTTCGTTTTTTTTTTCTGTGTTTTTTTGTTTGATTTTTTATTAATTACAAATTAAACCGGGTTGTGGGTTTTTGGATTGGGTTGTTATCTTGAACCAACATTAGAATGGTTTGGGCTGAAAATTTTATGGTGGGCTAAAACTTGTTGGGTCTAAATTTTACATATAAATTTTTTTTTTTTTTTTAGTTATTTGCAAGCCCACCTTAGTCCAGGCATAGCTCCGCCCTTACCCCGAGAGATGATCTAGTCACTATGTCGTTTTCTCTTCACTTTGAGAATAAAGTTCTTTCCGGATGAGGGTTTCCGCCACCCATTGTGGATCCCACCGTGCGTTCATTTGATAATTTGAACTGTTCATTTTATAGGATCCGCAAATTAACATATCCATGATAAAATTTAGTTTGATTGGATATTAATAGGTACATCAAAAATTAAATTTGGATTTAAAAAATATACGGTTTGTGGACAGTTTAATTTTAAAAACTATTGACAAGACGAGGTCGTCCATTTTATAAATTAAAATTTAATTTTTGATATAGCTATCTGATTAAGTGATTTTCGGAGCTGCTCGATAAATGACCTGGAAAACAAGGAAGACTAAGGACACCTGTGTGGTGTGTGTCAACCAACCTCTGATGCCTAAGTCAGTCAAATTGTGGTATGTAGAAAAATATTGCTCAAGTAATTAGAATACCAGAACAACATACCATATTTGTGACTGAAGAGATGTCTATTTGGGCCGGTTCGCAACTTTCCCAAACAATTAAATCCGGGATCGTTATATAGATCGCCCAGAATCTGCTCAGTCGTACAAACGAGCTGTGTATATTGCTTATACTTTCTGGTGGTCCCCCTCTTTTTGAGAAGGCCTTTTGATCGGACTTCCTATTCTTTGGGTCCCTGCTCAACTCTAGTTGGTCCCTTTTACGCTTGTCGTTCTAGTTTTGCTGACCAGACTGATAAGGTTAGGGGGTCAAAGTTATCATCCTTTGAACATCTAGCATTCATGGCATTCTCTACATTCATATGTTTTAGAACACTCAACATGAGCTCTGCCATGGCATTAGGTGGTTCTATAGTGAGGTGGTTAGAAAATGAATTTTTCATTTGGTACAATTAAGTCCTATTAGTACCTGTGGTCATAACCCTCTTACTAATCCGACTAATCCTAATTAGGGGGAGTTTTTCAATGGATTTTATCTCATAAAATCTAAGATCCTCAACGGATTTTAGTAAAACTAGATTTTATCTAACAAAATCATTTGGAAAACACCATTATCAAACTTAGATTTTTTGTCAAGTACTTGTCGATATTTGATTTTTTTTTTTTTTTGAAACAGTCAATTCATATCATGAAAAGCCATAAGGCAAATATCACATCACAAATTACAGGAACGAATCAAAACTACCAAATCTAAGACTGAGCTGGTAAAGTAAGCACCTGTAAAGGGACTAATAAAACCACCTAAAAGGGGTAATGAACTAAAGCAAACTACAGGGAAAGAAAAACACATAAAATTTTCGGTGACCCAACAGAAGTCAACAAAAAAAATAAAAAAAACTCCGGCCACCACTCATGTAGCCGGAAAAGCCGCCTCAGATTCGGAAGACTTATTCGCCGGAGGAAGATCCGAACCACCCATAGTTCACCACGATCTCACAAATCGAACCCATTTGGAGCGAAAGAGGAGGAGAGCAGTGGTGGGAGGCGGATGTGAAAAGGGGGAGACGGATGAGGGAAGAGGGCGGAGGATGAGAGCGCCTGGATGGGAGAAAGGAGGCCAGGAGGTGAAGAAGGGGTGGCTGGATGAAAGGGGGGGGGGGAAGGGAGTGGGGAGGGGTAGGCGCGCACCGCCCCCAAAGTAAACCCTAGCTGAAGAAAAGTTAGAGAGAAGGTAGAGAGAAAGTTAGAGAGAGAGGATTTTTGTCGATATTCGATTGAGCTAAGTTTTTAAACAATATTACACCAATTCCTTTTAGTTGGAGATAGGAGTTGGAATTTTTGTTAAGTAATTGCCGATAAATATTCGATTGAGCTGAGTTTTAAAATACTATATTACTCCAAAGGGAGAGTGAAAATACCTGTTCCGTCCATGGCAGGGTAGAGGGGCGGAGGTGGTTTGCAGTAGAGGAGGATGAGGGTATCTTTGGAATTCTCGGTGACGATGTTCTTGAGGCACCATGAGAGGGCGTAGATGCTCTCTTCGCCTTCGTCGATGGCCACTAGGATCTTGCACTTTTTCGCTTCACTGCCAGCCATTCGATTCGAAAATTAACTACTTGATCGGACAACCTGAAAATGCTTGAAGAAATGAATAATTATAGGATTGCGATGTGATTGGGTTATGTAATTGAAGGTGGTATTTATATGGAATTAAAGCTGGTGAATGGTGGACTGGCTGGAATCTGTTCGCGCTTTGTGGTGTTTGGGTCCGTGGTGTATTCTGTTTCTGCATATCATAGTTTACTATTTTCTCTTCACTTTTCCTAATGTGTCTGGGTGTGTGGGTTCCACCGTGAATTCATTTTTGATAACCTGAACCATTTATTTTTATAAAGCCCCCAAAGTAATATATTCACGCTAAAAATCAGCTTGCTTGGACATCAATAGGTATATCAAAAGTTAAATTTTGATTTAAAAAATAGACGGTCATGGATATTTTAACTTAAAAAACTATTGACAAGATCAGACCGTCCATTTTACAAACTAAAATTCAATTTTTTATATACTCCCTCCGTCCCAAAATATTTGGCCTACTTTCTTTTTTTGGCTGTCCCAAAATATAGGACCAATTTAATTTTTTCAACAAAGAAAAGCCGGTAAATTTAATTTCTTCCCTTGAGATGCTTTTAACAATCAAAACAATGAGACCAAAAGAAGGAAGAATTGAAAATTTTAAAGTTTGCGTTTTAAAATTTTGAAAAAGTGTTCTGATTACATTGGCAACAAGAGTTTTTACTTTTCGGAAAACAATTTAAATTCAAAACTTGATTAAATCCTATTTTATTAGAGTCAACTAATGAAGGGAAAACTTGAAAATTTATAAGTTTTGGTTAACATTGTGTATTGTACATAAAATTCTGAAATTTATAAGTAGGCCAAACTTTTTGGGGCGGAGGGAGTAGCTATCGTTGTCTAGTCAAGGTGATTTTTTGCGTGGATATACTACTATATGGACCCTACAAAATGAACAATTTATATTATTATAATGAGCACACGGTGGGATCCACGATGAGCGGAGGTGGAACTTCACCCGGACATAACACATTCTCTTTCACTTTTCACACCCAAAAACAAAAAACAAAAAAAAAATTTCCAAAACAAAACCTAAGGGCACGTACCCTAGTGCACATATTGAGTACACATGGGTGAATAGGACCCATTCTAGGGCTAGTGTGAATCAAATGACTATTCCCTGTCCTAAACCCGTATCCTAGTGCACATGTTGCATGTATAGATGGGTTGTAGGATACATTCCAGGCTTTCACACAAACAAGGGAAACTTTCAAAAGAGCCTCCAAACTTTCACCGCAATGCCTTATAGGCCTCCAAATTTAAGAAAATTTTAATTAGACCTCCGAACTTCACACATTTAAATCAATTACACCCACGCCATTACTTCCTGTCAATTTCCTAACTGGAAATGCTAACGTAGCACATTTCCAAGGAAATGCACTCGTTTTGGAAGGAAATGAGAACACATGACATTTACGTGGAAAGAGAGAGGACGTAAATACAAAACAAAACATACGTTCTAATCCTAAAAAACCCCACTTCCCCATTTTCCACTCGTGCAAAACAAAAAAAAAAATCTTAATTACCTTGTTCGAATCACAAGCATCTGACTGTTTAATCCTTCATCGATCGTGAGGAAAACAAAAAATGGGTTGGATGATGCGCACAAGAATCTGTTTGTGATCCTCCTAAATATGGTACGTACTTGCCTCTGGATCGATAATCTTTAGGGGTTCTTTAATGGGTTTTTTCTTCCACTTAGTGAAATACTATTGTTTAATGAAGTTTTTCTTTCACCTAGGGTTTTTTTTAATGGGGTTTTCCTCCACATGGTGTAACTGTGGTTTGTTTACTGGAATTTTTTTTTCTACTTATGATATAAGCTTTTTACTGAATGTGCTTTGTTTATTGGAGTTTTTTTTTTCTTCCAATCTCTTTTTTTTTTTTTGGTTGGACAAGACTCTTTAATATGTAAAGAATGGTAGAATATGTGATGGCAGCTTTTGATGTATGTAATGTCTTTTCACCATCTTTTTTATGTAAGGAACCTGGATTATATACTGCCTTTTGTGATGACTTTTTGTGTATGGAACCTGGAATATGTACTGCCTTTTGTTATGGCTTTTTTATGTATGAAACCTGGAGTATGTAATGTTGCCATCTTTTTTCATGTACTGCCTTTTGTACTGGCCATGTTTGCTCATGCTTCCCCTGCTTGCTATTCTAGATTGAATTAGAACAGAGTGCAATTTTTTTTATAACAGATCCCACTACATTTTCTGTTAAATGGTAATGCACTCTGGGTTTTTTTTCCGAAACAAACGCCATTCTTACTTAATTTAGAACAGAGTGCAACTTTTAAGCATGATGGAGTAATTCTTCATACAGACAACAATTAGGAAACACAAAGCTTCATTAACATTAATTAATGAATTCAAAGTTGATAACAAAGAAGAAATTTTGACTGCCCCGAAGATCGATAGACAATCAAATCTTGATGAAAGTTCTTTGAAAGAAGTAGTCGCATAAGGATGAAATTATTGCAACATTACAATCAAAGGAAGAGGAAGTTCTTGAATTGGTACCCGTAACTTCTCAACACATAAATGTTCCCCCAGATATTGAGCTTTGTGACCAACTTAGTGGTTTAACTTGTCCTAGCAGTGAAGTCAATAAAAATGCTCTTTATATGACGTCATTAATGCCTGATCTACCAACCAATGTCAAACTGGTACAAAATCAAAAGAACCCGCAAAGTCAAGTTGGCTTTGTTGATTTTATTGGAGTGCAACAATATGATTGAATTTTCAATATTCATCTAGTGGATCTTATCAATCAATTGAAACATGCAGAGAAAATATCATTACAAATATTATTTTTTCTGATGTTTTGGAAGGAAATAAAAGGATTGAAGTATTCCAAGTATCTATTTATTTGGAATGGAAGATGACAAATTCCTAACAAGAACTCGATGTCGAGTTCTTTTGAAAAGTAGGAAACTGATGCAGAACAAGATACCACAGAATTTAATTTATGGAAACGTTATTTTAGTAATAACTTGATTTAGGATATTTTAATTTTCTACCACTTGTTTTGGCATGTTTCTATTATGGTATTAGTCTTTTATTTTATGTTTCTTAGTTTCCTTTATTGTTTTTTCTTGGTTAGCAAGATTCTTTTATTTTATGGATGTAGCCTTTGGGCAAAATAACTTTTAATCAACCAATAATATTTATGAGATTCTCTCTCTCTCTCTCTCTTTGTGGATTTAATAACCTATCTCGTTTTGGACTAGTACGCTAACTAGTCTCTCGTGAATTCTGCTGCGTCAACCCCGTTAAAAAACAAAGTGTTAACAAAGTGTTAATTTTATTGGAGTGCAACAATATGATTTCAATATTCATCTAGTGGATCTTATCAATCAATTGAAACATGCAGAGAAAATATCATTACAAATATTATTTTTTGTGATGTTTTGGAAGGAAATAAAAGGATTGAAGTATTCCAAGTATCTATTTATTTGGAATGGAAGATGACAAATTCCTAACAAGAACTCGATGTCGAGTTCTTTTGAAAAGTAGGAAACTGATGCAGAACAAGATACCACAGAATTTAATTTATGGAAACGTTATTTTAGTAATAACTTGATTTAGGATATTTTAATTTTCTACCACTTGTTTTGGCATGTTTCTATTATGGTATTAGTCTTTTATTTTATGTTTCTTAGTTTCCTTTATTGTTTTTTCTTGGTTAGCAAGATTCTTTTATTTTATGGATGTAGCCTTTGGGCAAAATAACTTTTAATCAACCAATAATATTTATGAGATTCTCTCTCTCTCTCTCTCTCTCTTTGTGGATTTAATAACCTATCTCGTTTTGGACTAGTACGCTAACTAGTCTCTCGTGAATTCTGCTGCGTCAACCCCGTTAAAAAACAAAGTGTTAACAAAGTGTTAATTTTATTGGAGTGCAACAATATGATTTCAATATTCATCTAGTGGATCTTATCAATCAATTGAAACATGCAGAGAAAATATCATTACAAATATTATTTTTTGTGATGTTTTGGAAGGAAATAAAGAGATTGAAGTATTCAAAGTATCTATTTATTTGGAATGGAAGATGGCAAATTCCTAACAAGAACTCGAGGTCGAGTTCTTTTGAAAAGTAGGAAACTGATGCAAAACAAGATACCACGGATTTTAATTTATGGAAACGTTATTTTAGTAATAACTTGATTTAGGATATTTTAATTTTCTACCACTTGTTTTGGCATGTTTCTATTAGGGTATTAGTCTTTTACTTTATGTTTCATAGTTTTCTTTATTGTTTTTTCTTGGTTAGCAAAATTCTTTTATGTTAGCAAAATTCTTTTATTTTATGAATGTAGCCTTTGGGCAAAATAACTTTTAATCACCCAATAATATTTATGAGATTCCCTCTCTCTCTCTCTCTCTCTCTCTCTCTTGTGGATTTAATAACCTATCTCGTTTTGGACTAGTACGCTAACTAGTCTCTCGTAAATTCTGCTGCGTCAACCCCGTTAAAAAACAAAGTGTTAACCAAATATTTGTTCTACTTCACAACGAACACAAACTAGTAAAACAAGTAAGAAGAATTAACGATTTCGACAACAAACAAAACAAGCCAAAAAAATAAAAATAGAAAGGTTACACATTAGACGAGTCAAATTATTTGTTGGGAACAGTTGTTGGGAGCAGCTGATTTGGGCCTCTTCACTATCAAAACGGGACAATTCACGTTCTGTGCACAGTGGTTACTCACACTTCCCAGAAAAGCCCTGCCATTTCATAGAAACCCAAAAAGACAAAAAAAAAAAAAAAAAGGTTAGAAAATTATTTGATTGGGAATTACATTTAACATTCTCCTCATCCCAACCTAGATATTTTTATTTTTGTTTCTCATTCATGAAAATTACAAATACGCCTTTTTATAACTTGAAAAGTGATTAAAAATCAATTAATCTGATATCTTATATGAATAAGTACAGAAATGGCCTTTTCTGTGCCTCTGCCGTATGGGTTTTGTGTCGTTGGATTGTAAATTTTGTTTTATATTTTTAAAATTTGCGTGTGATCCAAGTATCCAACGACCCTAAACACCTTGTAACAGAGGCACTGGAAAATTTGGGAATAGAGTATCGGGTTCCGTGTCATTACTCATTAGGCCTCTAGTGTAAGAAGTGAAAAAAAGGTTGAAAAATGAGAATGGACCCCACCTCTTGATCAAACCATAGCCGTGGCTTCCCATCACCACCATATCGACACCCAACTTCTCAGCCATCTTACAAATCACGTCCCTCGGATCTCCACGCTCTACCCTCGTCTCCACCTTAACCTGCAATGCAAACACGCACACAATCACAAACTCTTTTCCATGTGACCAATTTACCCATCACCAACCCACAGAATAACAAATGTAGGTACCCACATCATTAACCTCTTTGCAAAGGCTATTGGCCTTCTCCATCACCGATTCAGCCAACTCGGTGCTGTACTTCTCCATCGACGCTACTAGATCCGTCGAAAACAAGTACCCTGAAAATCAAACACAATTACTAAAACACCATCTACCATTGGTTTTAGCCACAGTGTAACTTTGTGAAAGAAAATTAATTTTTAGCAACTTAGTAATTTTTAGCACTTTCGTGAATTTGGAGACGAGAACTGAATTTTTTGTCAAGTAGTTGTTGATATTCGATTGAGCTGAGTTTTTAAATAATTCACCCGACTAGGGGTACAGAGGTCATGGTACAGAAAACATTTTTCCGAGAGGCCCCGCCAAATTTCAGCTCAATTGGACGGTTGAAAGTGTTCCAACCAAAGTCCCACCGTTCCCTCGGAAAAATGTTTTAAGAACAATGAACGGTTCGGATCACTCATGTGGGACCAAAAAGTGGGTCTCCGAACGCGATCTATACATTTTCTGTACCATGGCCTCTGTACCCGTATCTTTATCGTTTAAATAATATTACACCAATTCCTTTAGTTGGATACAGGAATTGGATTTTTTGTTAAGTAATTGTCGATAAATATTCGATTGAGCTGAGTTTTGAAAGTACTAAATTACTCCAAAGGGAGAGCGAAAATACCTGTTCCGTCCATGGCAGGGTAGAGGGGTGGAGGTGGTTTGCAGTAGAGGAGGATGAGGGTATCTTTGGAATTATCGGCGACGATGTTCTTGAGGCACCATGAGAGGGCGTAGGAGCTCTCTTCGGCTTCGTCGACGGCCACTAGGATCCTGCGCTCTTTCGCTTCACTGCCAGCCATTCGATTCGAAATTAATCCGACGACTTGAAATTATGCTTGAAGAAATGAATAATTCTAGTATAATAGCCTTTTGGTTTGCGATGTGTTTGGGTTATAAGTATGATTGAATTCGGTGGTATTTATACAGAATTATGGATATGCGTGGAATTAAAAGGGGGGTGAATGGTGGGCGTGGGCTTACTGGGCTAGTTGGAATCTGTTGGCGGTTTGTGGTATTTGGGGCTGTGGTGTGTTTTGAAAACAGGGGCTTTGGTTGTCTGTATTCTATTCCCGATAATTCTAAGGGACAGAAATTTGGTGCACATAAAATGCATAGATCGCTCGGATCCACTTTTGGGTCTCATCGAAACGATCCGAGCCGTTCGTTCATCTTAGAATAATTTTTCGAGAGGCCCCGCGAGAAATCTTGTCAATCGGACGTGCCTAAGTGCTAGATCCAAAACCCACCCCGTTTCATTTAAATTTTTTGAATAAAACAGCGTGGGCTTTGGATCGAGCACTTAGGCACGTTCGATTGAGGTGATTTCTGGCATGCCCCTCGAAAAATGATTTTGAGATGAATGAACGGCTCGGATTGTTTGTGTGGGACCCAAAAGTGGGTTCCTGAGCCGATCTGTGCATTTTCTGTTCACGAAATTTCTGTACATGTAGTCTGGTCCATCTATTCCTGCATATCACAGTTTATGCACAACGGACAGTTTGGATTTTGGGTTTTTGTTTTTTCTAATAATTAGAGAGAGAAATAGGAATAATAGTTAAAGATAGGGGTTAATGATTAGAGAGATTGAGAGAGAAATGAAAATAATATTTAAAAATAGGGGTGATTGGATAATAATTGAGAAAATCGGATTTTGAAACCCAAAACGAACAAGGTCCTAATTTAATAGTAAGTCGTTTTCTCTTCACTTTGAGAATAAGTTCTTTCCGGATGAGGGGTTCCCCCACTCAACGTGGGTTCCACCGTGCACTCATTTTGATACTATGAAGAGTTCATTTTATGAGTCCGCAAATTAATATATTCATGATAAAAATCAGCTTGATAAGAAATCAATAGGTATATCAAAAGTTAATTTTTGATTTAAAAAATAGACGGTCATGGATAGTTGAGCATAATACAATATTGACAGGATCAGGCTGTCCGTTTTATAAAATAAAATTCAATTTTTGATATAGCTATCGATGTCTAGTCAAACTGGTTTTTTTTTAATGTGGATATACTATTATATGAACCCTACAAAATGAACGGTTCAAATTATCGTTATAAGCACACGGTGAGACCCACAAATAGCGTTGCCAAAATTTGGTAGCACCTTTGGCTGCCAGGTGAACATGCATTATGCCAAAAACCTTAGAGAAAATTACGCGTGCCTTGGCAGGGCAAATGGCTGGTGGTGGACTTGCTGCTCTAAGAAGAAGAAAAAAGGCTTTCAATATGAACAATGGAATTGCTAATTGGGCCTAATTATGGTCAAGGTGAACTGGGCTTGGGCCCATCCTATGATTTAGCTCATTCCCCCGCCATTACCCAACTATCTCAACGGCTCATAAATGAAACCCAACCCATAAAAAGCCCCATTTCCCATTGATTTTATAAAAAAAAAATTCCTCGTTTGCTAACATAAAATACATCCTAGTAATTTTATCAACTTTCCTTAAATTTCTCATATATTTAAGTGATTTTATCTAATATGAACACAAAGTGATTTATCAATCCTATAATTTTATAGAATTTTTCATAAAATCAAATAGAAAATTCACCCTAAATTGCCAAATAATAGAACCCAATAATTTTAAAAAAGAAAAATCCGCAGTGAGTACTTCCGAACGGAAGGGGTGGGTATCATGTCGTGTCGTGTCATCTCGTGTTTGTGTTAGAATTCTCTCAACCATAACCCGACCTGTTTAGTTTTTCGCGTTATTGTGTCGTGTCATATTCGTGTTTCATGTCAGAAATAGCCAACCCTAACCCTCTAACTTCGTGTCTTGTCATCATGTCATTTCCATAAATTCTCGTGTCGTGCTGTATTTGTCTTGTTATCTCGTGTTCGTGTCAGAATTCTCTCCACCCTAACCCAATCTGTTTAAATTTTCGTGTTATCGTGTTGTGTCATATTCGTGTTTCGTGTAAAAAATAATCAACCCCAATCCGTTAACTTCATGTCGAGTTCGGATCGTGTTCTCTTATCGTGTCAGAAATTCCCACCGCTACCGAACGGCATAAAATACTCCTCGGAAAATATATTTTCAAAAATACTACTCCTACTTTTAAATAAAATCAAAATGACAGGAGAATCATTTTAGGGAAAGTAAATTAGCAAGAGAGTTCGTTGATCAAACTGTTCAATAGTAACACTCTGTTCTCTTCGTTAGCTCCGCCTTCTCCAACGGACCTCTCGAGGCTCCCCCTCTTCTCTAATCTCTCCTCCTGAACGTATCTTCTCACTCCTCATTCCAAAACCCTGACCTCTCTCTCTCTCCAACCAAAAAAATGCAATCCTCACTCTCGCTTTCTCTCTCCTCGCCTTCTCCCACCGCCAGATCCCACCACGCCCGTTCTGTCATCGCCGATAACATATTCTTCGCTCCTCGGTCGCTCCGATTCTGCGGCCTCAGAAGGGAAGTTTATGGACTCCATTCTTCCAATTCAGCTAGGCTCGTTGCGGCTTCGGTGTCACACAAGGTATCGGCGTCGTTATCCGGTAATGGAGCTCCGTCGACGGGATTCGACTACGATTTGGTTATAATTGGGGCCGGCGTCGGCGGCCACGGCGCCGCATTACACGCGGTTGAGAAGGTATTAAATGCCATGATTTATTAGAGCTTCTCCGGCCCTTACTCTTTTAATTGACTCAGAATTAAATTATGAGTAAAACCACTATGGACTTAGTCCAATCATGGACTCAGACTCATACCAATTTGAGTTTTACTTAAATTCTTCACCAAATCAAGGGAGATTCAAATATTTACTCAAAATTTTGAAGGCTTGTTTTGCCCTTCAGAATTTACAACTATTCCATTAATGAAGCTTTTACCAAATTTGTGCTTACATTTGGGTTTGTCCATCAGAGCACTTCATACCTACCAATGAAGCTTTTGCTTAAATTTTATGCTCAAATTTGGGTAAAAATTAGAGGAGGACTGGAAGCGGAGATGCTCTAATTAGGATTTTTTTTTTATTTTGAGTCGGTGTTTGTGACGGAGATTAATTCATTTTTCATTGTGCGAATTTACTTGTCTTTGAACATAGCAAAGACAAGTAAGCTAAGTTTGGCCTAAATCTTCTTTTTTGCTATTTTAGTAGTTTTGTGTTGTGGATCATTCATTCGTCCTGGCGAGAAGATCTAGAAGGTAAAAATATATGACCAAAACTTGTAAAAGATTCACCAAAACAAAAAAGATTCAAGACAGATAGAATTTTTGGATTATTGTTGTCTTTTCTTATTTTTTTCAAGTTTGATCTGTTTTTTTTATATAACTTTTTTGTCGTCAAGACACAAAACCAAACAAAAGTCCAAAAAGGATTGATGCGAAATAATTAAAACTTCGAAGTTGAAACGAAAATAAACCAAAGTTAAGAAGTTAGGCCAAACACCCCCTAAAATGTAGCTATGTGGAGTACGGTTATTGAATTTTTTTTTTCCCGGTCAATTTGGAAATGGAGGAATATAGCAGTTGAATTTCTTTCTTAAGTTCGATTTGGTAGTGAAGCTTGATTTAATGACTGTACGCTGTTGGAAACAACTGCCAATTGTTACCAACTGTATTCTAGTTTCAGGGAATGATTTTCGCACTCTTTTTTTCTTTTTAATTATCTGAAGATATAAAACAAGGTTCGTGTTGAACTCCAAAAAACTAAGACTCTACTGCTTGTTGGTTTATTTTAGATATCTCTTAAAAGGTGTTTCAAACTTACTTTAAGGGGGCACTTCTCCGTGTTTCGTTTTCTTTCTTTCTTTCTTTTTATTTTTATTTTTATCCTTTTTTCCTTTTTTGGATGAGTGACCATTTACCTGTTTCTTGTTACGAGTAGTATTTTTGTCCGGTGTGAATCAGATGCATATAGTTTCAGATTTTATTCGAGGTATATAAAATCAGTGGTATATCAAAGTAACACTTCGGTAATACAACTATCTTTCGAGAAAAGGAAACGAAAGGTACCAAATGCTGCTTATTTAAGGCTACCAGGGTGAATCAGCATAAGGCTACTAGGGTGAACGAGTTCTTGTATTATTTCTCTAACCTATGTTCTTGACAGAATTGAGGTAACTTTCTATACAAAATGACTCCTTGCAGGGCCTAAAAACTGCCATCATTGAGGGGGATGTGATTGGAGGAACATGTGTAAATCGGGGTTGTGTTCCTTCCAAAGCCCTCCTTGCTGTAAGTGGCCGCATGCGGGAGCTTCAGAATGAACACCACATGAAGGCTTTTGGTTTACAGGTGAATTAAAGCCGCTAATCTCTTGTTCTTAGAATGTTGGAAGCTCATGCTTACTCTTGTTCATATACTATGTCATTTTCTTATTGTATAGCTCTATTGTGGTATTCCTTATTATATTTTTATCGTAGTCACCATTGATGATGTATTCCTTTTATTGCTTTGTCAAAACAATGATCTAGTTTGCAGTTGCTTGCATTGGGTGTCAAACGCCCTCGCTTTTTAACTGGATTTCAGGCAAAGTATCGTAAATGACACTGTGTTGCAGCAGATGTTCTATGGTAGCTGCTAAAACTGGGTCTACATTAATGTGTTTATCATGTTTTTCGCTAAGCGTGCAATTGTTCTTCAAGAAACATGAAATTGCGTCTGTTTTTTTCTGGGAAGTTAGAGAAGTTGTCTCCATTTTCAATCCTCAAGCAATCTTAAGGCATTATTACTCTTAATTGAAGCACTATGACACTTAGGCCTCACAGATGCATGATAATATCTGCTGGAGTATGTCAAAACACCATGATATATTCTTGCTCAGCAATCGGTGCATAATATCTGTGGTAGGAGGGTTCCTACATTCCACTATCATATGAATCATGATGGTGGAGGTCGTGGATTAGCAGTCATTACAGGACTTACCTTCGAAAGGGGAATGTTGCATCTCAAATTCACGGCCATCAACTTTTCTATCTTGACAAGGCAGAACGGAAAAACCTGATTCATGTGATGACCCAAATGGTTTGATTGCGAGGTTTACTGCTTTCTTTCGTTTGGCTTGCATTGGGGGGGAATGAATTTTCGGTAACAAGTGAACTTGAAAATGGTTAGATTCATGTCTTTTCTGTTTACTTTCACCACAAAGTCATACAAAACAATTTCTACAAAACGATAATAACCCTCACACCAGTGACTGTTTGCATGTTAAAAATATGTAGACTATAGTTCTGTTGTAGGTTGAGCGGATATATAATTCTGTTGCATGTTACGAGGGTTTCTAAAAATTTGTGTGATTAATGTATAACAGAGGTAGTCCTTCACTATATTCCTAAGCATCCCGTTGGACATCATTGAAGGTTATCCTCTGTGTGCATGTTTATAGTGGATAAAAATTCATGTTTCTTCGAATCCGGTTGGATACCACGTAGTCTACTTAGTGCATAAGCTTGTTGCGTAGAGCAGTAAGTTTAACTATTTGTCTCAACTGCGCTTGTAACTAACCTACGTGAAATATTCATTGCTTCATCACCAGACATGGCCATGATCTAACCCTCCCCTTTCTACAGTAGCAGCATTTTCCATGATCATAAGATTCCATATCCGGTAGATCTTATCAGTTTACAACTTTTAGCGAACCTGAAGTTTCATTGGTCTTTTTGTTTCTCTAGTTTTAGTAACTCTTGAAGTTTCAAAAGATGTATACTGCTATTCTATGTGCACACCTTTTCCAATTATTTTTGTGATCCATTTTCTCATGTGGTTCATACATGTTCAGATCTCCGATCACTTTAGCATTTCCCTAGCAGAAGTTGTGTGCACTGGTTTGGCATGCGATTACATACATGTAGCTTATCAGTCTAGTTAAATTTATGCTGCTTTCTAACTTGATGACAGGTTGCAGCTGCTGGTTATGACAGACAGGCAGTTGCTGATCATGCAAGTAATCTTGCCTCAAAGATCCGCAGTAACTTGACCAATTCACTAAAAGCTCTTGGTGTTGATATATTGACTGGTGTTGGTACAATTGTGGTATGTTGGATTTTCTGGAAGTTCCCTCAAGTGGAAAGATGCTATAAATTCAGTAGAATTACTTCTATTAACTTTACAGCTATCATGTGGCTACTAGAGCTTGAAAGGAGTACTGTATCACTGATTGTCTTCCATGGATACATTCAGGGTCCACAAAAAGTGAAATATGGGACGGACAATGTAGTAACTGCAAAAGACATTATCATTGCTACTGGTTCTGTACCCATGGTTCCCAAGGGAATTGAAGTTGATGGTAAGTTATTATTCCTTTGTCCATCTGCTATTATCAGTTCAGTTCTAGAGAAGACAATGTTGAAACTTATAAATGGCTTCTGTGAGGTAACACAGTCTTCAACTATCTCTTTTAACGAATTGTAAACTGCTTAAGCAAAGCGTGGGTATTGCTGTCAATGATGAAGTAGTATTTTCATTTCCTTCGGCAATCATGTTAATAATATATGAGTGGATATTGTGCCAGTGCCAGCATGCTGAGTATTACAGAATACAAATACTTAATGGGTCTGCATATCTGTATTGCCTTGATTTTTTGGGATGTCACACTGACTATTAGCTAAGAGAGCTTGAGTAATTGTGCCATTTTTTATGATGTAGGTATATGAACTACCGACCTCTTTTTTATAACAACTTTCATATGAGGAAGAAAATTTTTTGTTTCACATTTTACTTGATAATGGAGCATGTAGTCACAAAAAAATGACCATATTGGCTTAGAACATGTGGTGTCTGTTTATGGCCTTTCCTTCTAAATTTGTTATGTTATATACTATTGTCCTTGTGCTCATGACATTACGAAATTCTCATTGGTTTTCAGGTAAGACTGTAATAACCAGTGATCATGCACTCAAACTGGAATTTGTTCCTGACTGGATAGCTATCGTAGGGAGTGGTTATATTGGTCTTGAATTCAGCGACGTGTATACAGCACTTGGAAGCGAGGTTAGCATGGTTTATATTTTTTTGATGAACTTCTTGTGAAGTAATTTGACTTAAATTAGGAATACTGTACCTGCTCTCAATTATCTTCTGATAACTAGACGATGAACCAGTATCCCAACGCAGGTCAACAACTGTATTTGGGTGAAGAAGATTGATAACTTTCAGAGCTATTAGAAACTAGTTGTTTCCCAACTTATTCCTCAGAAGCTTTCCATTAGTGCTCAGTCCACCTTTCTCCAGTAAAGTGCACTACTCTAGGAAGCACTATCTATCTAAGGCAGGATAGATGAGTTTGTACCAAGTGTCATAGCGTCCCTGTAAGCAGCAATTGTAGGCCCAAGACTGCGTGGTTGCCTTTAGCTTTTCTATTGAGTCATGTTTCAACATCTGGCCCTATGTGGCTTAGTTTTTTGTCAACAACATTTATCTCATGCTCTCCAGTCTCTTCCTTTCCAAATCAAAATAGTCCACTCTCCATTTGACCTTGATCACTGCAATGCTGGAGCGAGGGCAAATAGAAGATTCTAAGGTTGGAATGGTCTATAACAGAGCATAAATATTTTATGATCTAAAGATTACAGTTTGCAGTTGTAGAATGTTGTAAAATAGGAAATAAGTATAAAAAGAAGTAGGAATCATGTAAATACTGGGAGCTAAGTTACTGTCAGTTAAATTCTTTTTCTCGTATCTTATGGTTGTTGACTTGCTTGAAATTTTCTCTTCATTGGCATCTCTTCCTTTGTTTCTATGGGATTCATACCTTCAGAGGTTCTAACCCATTGAGAATCTGATTCCTACTCGATGGTAGATTCATCCTTTGAAGAGTGGGAGCAAGGTTCCAGAGCAGTATTCGTCATCCGCAGTAGATGGATCCTGCAACTAGCCTTTTATCTGCTTTGGTTTGAGATTCAATCCAGAGTTCAGCAACCACTTTGGAATGTCATCTTAGGTTCTGTAACACAAATTTCATAAGTGTTAGCTCTGACCATGTTTGATCGTATAACTCTTTGTCCTAAGACTTTGAAGACTGAGTCGTAAGGATTGTTAGTCCTGGACATCCTGAGAAAATTTATCTGTCTTTCTCTTTAACTGTTTAAATGTTGTAACATCTACCTAAGTCACCTGATCGAAAACAAAAAGCACCAGTCTAATTACCACAGTATTTGCAGGTCACCTTTGTTGAAGCTCTAGATCAGCTTATGCCTGGCTTTGATCCTGAGATTGGGAAATTGGCTCAGCGGGTTCTCATAAATCCTCGGAAAATTGATTATCACACTGGTGTATTTGCAAGCAAGGTGCTTTGTGGCCCAATATCCACTTCCCTGATTTAATTTTGCATGGCAATATCCCACAGATATATTTCAATTTTTTTAACTTGTTTTTGTCTCATTTGGTTTTTCTTTTTCCCTCCTGCTTGATGCAATTTTGTTAACAGGTTACACCAGCAAAAGATGGAAAGCCTGTAACTATTGAGCTTATTGATGCCAAGACGAAGGAACTAAAGGACACTCTGGAGGTAAGTCATAAGCATCTAATGTAGGCAAATACTTTAGTCCAGTAGTATTTTTGCAATCAAAACTGTCCTTCCATTTTAATTATTTTTTGGGAGGTAAATGGGCAGAGATCTTCATCTCACAATCCTAACCATGTTGTATTGTGGTCTTAGTCTAGCACTATTCCATTCTTTGTCATGAACTTTGTATGAGTTTTTCTATTGCTTCTGCCCAAATAATTAACGATTGAGCTTTATTTTGTGTAATCTTCAGCTTGAGTCTGGTGCTGCAAGCAAGAACTCCATGCTTGAGCTTTGAGATTTCTTTTACTACTAATAATTATGAGAACAAATTGAAGGGGAAGTGGTTATTAAATTCACTCACCACTGCTGAAGTATTTGCTCTTTATTTATTTAGAATAGCTCTTGCATTTTATAATTCAGTTGTTGTCATTTCCAGTTTATTATCACTGCTTTACAAGCAAGGAATTAAGGATTTCATAAATTACTTGTAATGTTAACACACAATTAAGGATTTCATTTCCTCCTATTTATACTACTATTCTCCGGAGTCTTGCATGTTCTCTTTTAATTGTTTTCATAGTCATCTTGTTGCCTTTCTAGCATAACTAAGAACTATGCTATTTTTTGCAGGTAGATGCTGCTCTCATTGCGACCGGAAGGGCTCCACATACAAAAGGACTTGGTTTAGAAAATGTAATTGGATTTGGACACTTAAACGTCACAATCGACCAATTGTAATGTCACTTTCCATGTGGTAATTAGTGTAAGCCAATACTTGGTTCATTTGCAGATTAATGTAGAAACTCAACGCGGATTTGTTCCAGTTGATGAGCGCATGCGCGTGATTGATGCAAATGGAAAGCTGGTCAGTCATGAGTTTCCCTTCATTTGTCTTATGTTGTTTGGTTATATTTTTATTTCTGACACGTGTTTTAATTAGTAGGTTCCTCACTTATATTGCATTGGTGATGCTAATGGGAAAATGATGCTTGCTCATGCTGCAAGTGCACAGGGAATCTCTGGTAACGATTATATGTTCTACTTCATCAACAATTCAATATTCATTCATCGTTGCAATTAGAATTTCATGAGTTGATTCCTGGAATTGCTTTATTAATAGTCGTTGAACAAGTTTCTGGAAAGGATCATGTGCTAAATCATCTGAGCATCCCGGCAGCTTGCTTCACTCATCCTGAAATTAGTATGGTTGGATTAACAGAGGTAAGCTATGACTTTACAATTTTACTGTTCTTCTGCCTGTATATCATTCCTTGTGTGTTTTTTACATTATGGTCTATGACTTACATTTTTTACAAATTCAAACATGCAACTAAGGGGAAATTCTTTTAACCATTTGTCTAAAAACCAAAGAGACTTAGTTAATTCTTTTTGTGTCTTTGTAGTGCATCTTGTGCTTACAGGCTACAGCTGGATCAGCTAATGTAGATTTATGTTGATATACAATGTCTAATTAAAAAAATCTTAGAGAATGTATGTACCTGGAAGGAAATTGTTTCTTTCCAGAAATTTTCAACTTCCACCCAGAAACCAGAAGTTTGCTAAATTCTATTTCCCATTGGCTTTCGATTTCGGGAGGAAGCCAATTTAGTCCTTGAGGAACGAAAAACAGCTCTTATCGTCTAATTACCTTCCTTTATCATGTATACATGGAGCTAAACTATGAAGATAAGTTCATCTTTTGCCTCATCGATGAATGTTTTTTTACACCTTCACATAATTTTTCAGTGTCCATCAGCAGTGTTTCTTGCTTGAGTCATGAGACAGTTTGAAGCAGTCCCAATCTTCCTGACATGATGAAAAAGCTTTGTTTCAACATGTTTGTGAAAATCGTAATGCAGTATTCTTAAGCTTCTAGTTTTAATTTTTTCAGCCTCAAGCAAGAGAAAGAGCTGAAAAAGAAGGATTCGAGGTCAGTGTTGCCAAGACTAGTTTCAAGGCTAACACGAAAGCCCTTGCGGAAAATGAAGGGGAAGGAATTGCTAAGGTGATAAACCTACCTCCTTTGTCATTTGGATGTTTGGTGTGGTTGATGGTCTCGTTTTCGTTTGGTGTGTTTGGGACTATTGTGAGTTTTCTCAAAGTATGAAGTTGCTTGCTTACCAATGTGTATTGTTTGTGCAGTTGATATACAGACCTGACACTGGAGAGATTCTTGGAGTTCATATTTTCGGATTGCATGCTGCAGACCTTATACATGAAGCATCCAATGCA
Organism: Vaccinium myrtillus; assembly: GCA_016920895.1. NCBI lineage: Eukaryota > Viridiplantae > Streptophyta > Magnoliopsida > Ericales > Ericaceae > Vaccinium > Vaccinium myrtillus. The sequence continues at coordinate 22,663,800 of CM029278.1, read as the reverse complement.
ATTGCTATGGGAAACAGGATACAGGTACTACTTTGCCTTAAAACTGTCATGTTTTAACACATACCGGGAGGTTCTGTGTGAAAAATTTTAAAGCTTAAATTAACTGAAAGATTTTTACTTCTTTATTCACAAACCAATAAGCATATACGTAATACAGATATTTGAGTTCCAGGTAGGAACAGCTAGAGGCTGGAGCAATTCCCCCACAATCGTTGAACTGATTTTAGAAATACTATTGTTAGGGAGCTATTTGAACATCTAAAACTAGATACATTTTGGACAATTGATGTTCTAGCCTTCTATTTAAAAAAAAAATACTAAAGAAATGGCTTGGGGCAATTGAAACATGTCAAGATAGCTTATCAACTTGAGTTGTATGTGTACAATAGAGCAGTGTTGGATAACAATGCTTCCTCTTCCGTCAAGAGTGTTCTGATTATCAGACCTTGTCACATGGATGGCATGATCGAAGAAAAGGAAGCCTCTAAAGTACTTTTCTCTAAAATCATTTAATAAGTTTGCCTTTTCTGAGAGTTAAATACTGACAAAAACTTTTAAAACAACAGTTGAATCACTTGAGGTCTGGGGGACCACCCATTGGCTTTCCTTTTCTACTTCCTATCTTGTATATTCTTGTTTTTTTTATGAAATCAACCTTTCCATTTTTTCTTAGTTTTTGCTACTAGTTTATTCTCAAAGAAAATTAGGGATCTGATTCGTGTACATTCCATATCAATTGCTATGTCTTTTATGCTGCAGGACATAAAATATGCTGTACATGCACACCCGACATTGTCTGAAGTGCTTGATGAACTCTTCAAATCAGCCAAGGTAAGCTGTCCAATCCTTCTATGATAGAGGACATACAGGTACAAAAGTTGATTTACAGCCAGGGTGAATTATATGCTATGCAGTCTAAGTTCCAATCGGCAAGATGGTTCAGAATGATTAATACAAGTCTAATTTTTTTAGATTGATTGGTTAGCAGTTACATAATTATCAATGCGATAAGTTTATTTTTTGTTGGCCAACTAAGCAATTCATCAGATACTTAAACATCATCCAAGCTGTGTCAATCTCTAATTTGGAAATCTTAGGCTATGTTTGGAATTCTTTGAAGAAAAGACACGAAAGAAGTGCTACCAAAGGTTGTGGACAACCAAGTGATTGGTTCAATGGCATGTGTTTAGAGTTCCTCGCTCAATGCTTGGATTCAAGTCTCCTTGGGACCTTAGCTTCGGCTCCATCATAGGTGCGGTGGGGTCCCCTGCAGATGGCTATGTGGTGTTGAGGGCAATACTCTTTGGTGGATATGTGGAATGACCTCTCAGCATATCTATTTAAAGCACCAACAAAAGAAGGTTGTGGACAAAAATCCAGAGGCCTTTGCCGATGGTTAAGTCTGTACCCAATCTTTCTTTCCCAGTCTCCCATTAGTGGCGACTAAACTCGGTGTTTTTTGTTTAAATTAGGATTATTAGTAGAAAATAAAACTTAAGTTGAGAATATATGGGTTTAGTTTTCATAGATGAGTATTTATACCAAATTCAATTTCAAGATCCAAACATATCCTTAGGTCAGACAGCCAAATGTTTGAAAACCCCTTACATGTGTGCATGTACGAATTGCAGGTAAGGAGGAAAGTCTCCTTAGGTCCTGAAGTGAGATTCCCTATCATTTTTCACGGGTACATAAGACTACCCATTTGGCTCTTTTTGCTGAAAATTCAATGGTTTAAAATTTAAGACTAAAAGTTGTCTTTAGTTTTGAATGAAGAGGCATCATACCAAACTTGAGCGACATGACTTTTCATGAAGAGACCTTTGAAATCCTATAGATATAGGACATCTCACACTTGATTTTGTGCTCTATTTTATGATCATTGAGAGGGCTACTATAGATCGATGTGAACAAAACTAGTCATTGCTGCTACCCGTCTCTCGTTATCTTTTATGAAGAAGCGAACTAAAAACATTTTGATTTTAGACATGAATTCAGCTCTCTTATGTGGATCATTAGTATCAATAACCCTTTTAATTCTCTCTTTCTACATTACTTTCTTACTGTTTTTTGGCCAATACAATACATTCTTGGTAATCCCCGGCTTCCATCGATCGTGCAATGCGGAGACACTTTGTAAAAGTATGGGTTGTATCTTGTAGTCGTACTCAACCGTCAGAACATATCTGAAGGGAGGAAAATACGACTTTAGGGCAGTGACACTAATATTGATCTCACGAATGACTTTCTCTATCTCATATCTACAATGCTACTTGATTTTGTTGCTCGAGTTCAACGATTTATGTGTTTAGGATACTAATTTGTTTTTTTTTTTTTTTTTTGGTTCATCGGAAATTCGGATACTAATTTGTGATAGTGAAAATTAGTTGATTTATCGTTAATTTGAAATGTAAATACCCAACGCACGCTTGCTCCCAATAACATGTAACAACACCTCATCTTTCCTGTTCTTTTGCAATAACTTTTGACTAGCGAGAAAAATAGATATGGTGAATAATGCATAGTGATTTATGGTTGCTTCTTATGATGCCAGGTTAAAGTTGACATTTCTAGTCCAGTTGGTGAAGCAGTTGCAGTCTAAGCTTCTGGGCAAGGTATAATATATATGCATACGTGATTTTGCAGGGAGTTCTGTATAAGCCGCAATTGCCTAAAGATGAGAAGAAAATTAGCACACAAACTGAAGTATCTTATGGGGAAGTAGCTTCTGCTCTTCTTCGTTTATCGTAATGTTGATTTTGTGTCATTCACAATAAGAACCTTCTGATTTTTGGGTACTGCTTCGCCAACCGGTAATTGGTTTTCGTAGCATTTGAGCTGTTAAGTTTTGTAGTTGGAAGAAACATCGAAATATTTTTTTCGCTTTTTTTCAAAACAGAGAACTTCATTGATTGCGAAGCAAATACAAATACAAGGAGTCGTGCATTACATACCTGGACAAGAAAATAACCACATTAACCAAAACAACCACAATATTTTTACGTTTGTTCAAAATATTGGACTTTCTAAATTCGTCTCAATTGGAAAAATGAAAAAAAAAAGTATAAAAAATGGATCCAATTTGTGAAAAGTTTGGAAAAAGATAGAGGGTATTTGGATACTTAACTACTGGACCCCCTTCTAATAAGGGACCCTTATTTAACTTTCCATGCGGACCTAGGGGCATTTTCGACTTTCCGGACCAAATTTTGACGATCCGATCCGCTCAATGTTTTTAAAATGTGTTTTCAAGGGCCTACGTGGAGAATCTCTGAAAAAAAATACCCGGAAGGGCTTGATCCGACCAGTTTCCGATAAAAACTATACATATACAGTTTTTATCGGAAACTACTCGGATCAAGCCCTTCCGGGTATTCTTTTTCGGAGATTCTCCGCATAGGCCCTTGAAAACACATTTCAAAAACATTGAGCGGATCGGATCGTCGAAATTTGGTCCGGAAAGTCGAAAAAGGGCAGGTCCGCATGGTATTTTTAAAAAATGGTCCCTTATTGGAAGTTTATTGCTTAACTACTATTGCATTTCAATTTTTATATTTTCGCATTTTGGGTGTTTCGCCCTCCCTCTCGATAATGAGTTTTCACACAATGTAATTCTTCAATTTGGGTGATAAAGAACAAATATAGAAGTTGGAGGAGAGGAGATATTTGACTTCTCGTTTTTTTCACTTTTTCATTCTGGTTAACAAAAAAAGACTCACAAAATATATTATAAACATTTCTTCCAAACACTACTCATGTTATAAAATGCATTTTGCACATCTCTCAAAAATTCTACACATTTATAATACATTCTGTCGATAATTCAAAAAGCTGAAAGTCCCAAACGGGCGCACACAATAAAAAAATTTATATTTTTTTATATATCTATTTCTCTCTTTAGTGAATTCTGTATTTTTTTGGTCATAAATTTATTTTCCTGATTCTCTCGTCAAGATGGATAAATTTCAAACGAGAAAAGGTTTTGAAATACAAAAATAGAGCAGTTGAACCAGGACGAAGCTTCTTATCGATATCCAAACAAGTTAACAAATTAGATACTTATCGATATCCAAACAACTTGATTTTTCACACAAACGATGTTAAAATAGTGTTTTAAAAGATGAATGGTTCGAATTATAAAAATATTACTATCTCAAAGACTTTCATTTCAAAACTACAGAAGAACTAAATCAAGTCTTTTTTAGGACTTTCCAATTAATATTTCTCTTCACATTTTTATTAAAAATTTACAACCGAATTTAAATAACTTCAGTCCCGAATTTAAATCCTAGCTCCGTCCATGAGTTAAGCCATTAGTTTCATTTTTACAAACTTTTACTTCTGGTTTTCCAACTTAGAAGTAACTTCATTATATAAGTTCTCTCAATTTGTTCTTCCTCTTCTTCTTTTTTCTAATCAAGATCAATTTCTATATGTATGGTCATTAATCATTATATGTAATTGAGACAATGAGAACCAGGTGTCCTGTGTCCATATAGAACTTGCCGGATGGGTTGGGAATTAGGGACCAAGGTGAGTTTGGCCTAAGTTTTTTTTTTTATTATTATCATTTTATTTTAAAGACAATAGGTATTTTAATACATTCTGTCGATAATCTAGAAAGCCGAAAATTTGAAAAGCACAAAGTAAAATTTACTAATAAAAAAGTCCCAAACGCAACACACACAGAGTAAAAAAAAATTATATCTATTTTTGTCTATAGTGAATTCTGTATTTTTCGTCAAGATGGATAAATAATTTTAAACAAGAAAAGGTTTTGAAATATAAAAATAAAGCAGTTGAACCAGGACGAAGCAGTTGAACAACTTGATTTTTCATATCAACGATGCTAAAATAACGTTTTAAAAGATGAATGGTTCGGATTATAAAAAAAAAATCTCAAAGACTTTTTTTTGGGTAAACAAAATATCTCAAAGACTTTCATTTAAAAACTACAAAATAATTGAATCAAGTCTTTGTTTAGGACTTTCTAATTAATATTTCTTTTCACATGTTTACTAAGTACTTAAAATTTTACAACCAAACCGATAGACTCCTGTTAAATAGCGTCACTCCCGAACTTAAATCCTCGCTCCGTCCATGATTTAAACAAATGGTGCAATAGTTTCATTTTCACAAACTTTTACTTCTGGTTTTCCAACTTAGAAGTAACTTCATTATCATTATATAAGTTCTCTCACTTTGTTCTTCCACTTCCTCTTTTTCTAATCAAGGTCAATTTCTCTGATCAGGCCTTGTTCTCCAATAGATTTTAGGTACATTTTATGAAAATCTCATGAAATGAACATTTTATGGAGGGGTGATAAAATAGAGTTGTTTTCCCAAATGATAAAATGTAGTGATTTTCCTAAAGATTTTAGGAGGATTTTATGAAAATCTCATAAAATCACTTTTACATTTTATGTGTTGAGATTGGAGTGTCATAAAATGTAAGATTTTATGAAACAAAAATCTGTTGATGAACGTAGCCCGAGTATGGTCATTAATCATTATATGTAATTCAGACAATGAGAACTAGGTGTCCTGTGTCCATATGGAACTTGCCGGTGTTGATGGGTTGGGAACTAGGGACCAAGGTGAGTTTGGCACTTTGGCCCAAGTTTTTTTTTATTATCATTTTATTTTAAAGACAATAGGTGTTATTTATATCTAATAATCTTTAATTTAACTTTTTTTTTTAAAAATTTACAGGAATAATTATTCATCTCGATAGGTGGAATCGTAAAAAGTACTTGAATATAAAAATCGAAAGTGAAGTTTCAAACTTTTTTAATCTTTGGCTCTAATTTCTAATTTTTTAGATTTGTCTCGGAAAGATAAATTACTAATCTAAAGCTTTAATGCGAATCCAAAAAATAAAATAAAAGAAATGAATAATCCATCCTCGAAAATGAAAAATGAAGAGAAATGAAATATGAAGTGGTCACAGGGTTGGCTATGACATTTGTGAGGCCTAGAATATACTTTTTCAATTGGCCCCTAAAATATACTTTTTCAATTGGCCCCTAAATCTCAATATACTTCGCATAGATAAGAATAGTTGGGGGAAAAAAATCTCATACTAATGATTGATATAGGAGGCATATTCGATGACACAACTCAATTGACCTAATTTAATTTTTATTCGTGTCTCACTTGTATATGGGTCTATAAAATTGGAGACCCCAAAATTTTCTCAAAATTTGGGGCTTAAAGTGATGATTTTACGGGTTTTAGCCCAAAGTCGGTTTCGAGAGGTCAGGTTGATCTCAAAAGCGATGCATTCTTTTAACTTTTCTTTCGTGGATGCAAAAAATCCTTTTCTTTAGATTGTTAGGGAATTGGTGATGTACTGCAGTGGGTGTTGGTATGTGGTTGTAAGCTACTCCCTCCGTCCATTTTTAAGTGTTTAACTTTCCATTTTGGGTTGTCCCTAAATAAGTGTGTAGTTTGAAAAGTTAATGGGTAAAAGTTTGTACAATTATCATTTTGCCCTTTTGAAAAGTTAGTGGGTAAAGAGTTAATGGGTAAAAGTAGAGGATAATTTTGGAAAGGAGAGGTAAAAATTGATGTGAAAAGTGTAAAGTGAAGGAAAAAGTTAAAGTGAAAGGTGTAATGATGATGTTTCTTTAATAAGTTGGATTTACGAAGTAACACATTTAAAAAGGGATGGAGGGAGTAATTGTTTTGTAATTGTTGAAATGTTGGTTGTTAAACTATAAGAATCATTTGACAAAAAAAAAAAAAATATAAGAATAAATATATGGGTACCATTTAGTGTAAATATATAATGAGTTGTGTGGGATCTACTTCGCAGTTCCACATAAATAATTGGAGCTGCTCTATTCGTTTGAAATAACTTTTTAAAGATCACTTTGTGTAATAGTAACTATTTTAGGATCATTGTAAAAAATCAGCTCAGTCATTCTGAAATAGATAACACACAACCCAATGTATATACAAAAATGATAGATGTACAACAACTAGCTCCAACAAGTTTTCAACACACTCAAATAATGTGTGGGAACCCGCAGACACTTGAGTGTGAAGTGTGTGTGGGCTCCACATAACATGTGAGTGTGTTGGAGACTTGTTAGAGACTTTTATTGTACATGTATAATTGTTGGTGTATATATGATGCACCCCACATGGTGTACCCATGGTTGGGCTCAAACTTTTAAAGTACAAGTAGTGCAGAGGTCAAGATTTGAGTGATGATGGGTGAAATGTGACTTTGCTAACGCTCTGTTTGGAACATATGGAAAATAGAGGAAAAGAAAGAAGAAAAAAAATCCTCTTTGGTTGATTGGTTTCTAGTTTAAGGAAAAAGAAAATAAACATGAAAGGAACCTACTAAAGAAAATTGCATGGAAGGGAAATTGGTAAAGAAAATGGGAGAGAAAAGACATCTATGGAAGACTAGAAAAGGCTAGTTTTACTTTTCTTTTTTATTTTTCTCTTGAAGCCAAACAAAAGAAAAACATTTTCCTTATTATTTTCTTTCACATTTCTCCTCTTTTTTCATTGCATTTTTTTTCCCCTTTCCACGGGAAACAAACAGAGCGTAAAATTGAGAAACGACAAAGCAACATTACAAAAACAAGCAAGTGAAGTGCAGTTAGTGTCTCTCTTATTATACTCTCATGCACATGGGCAGAGTTCAATTCCTGTAAGCACTCATCCCTCTCCCCAAGTCTCCTAAAATAGAGTAAATTAGGATTAACAAATGACAAAAAAAAAAAAAACATTACAAAAACAAAAGGAAATAGGGACATGGGTGATTGATGTGATGTGATGGCACGTTGGTCCATGCACACCAATATTAATTCAACGCTTGTACCCAAAAAAAATACTCCATAACTCAACTTTCGGAAATTATTTGCCACCAAAATTTTCAATAATTAATCAAAGCCGCTCATCTGATACACCAACGGCCCAGAACCTCTTGATGACAACATAATTACTGTCCTCAAATTCTGATTGGTCCATTGAGACACAACTGCCAATTACCGGTAACACCAACCCACTGCATCGAAATTTCACTTCAACCCCTTGTAGTATGGAATCGCTGCAGATTTATACCTGCCCGTCAAAAACTACCTCCGTCTGTGTTTGTTGGTTCATTTTAAAGATTTGTCAGCTTTCAATTGCTTATATCTTTCAATTTATAATATTTTTCATGATTTTGAGGACTTTGAATAATGGATCTAATAAGATCTATCAAACAAGATTCATATTGCATATTTTTTTAGATTCATATTGAAATATACTCCATAAACAATTGAAAAGTGGCACAAACATCTAAAAAAAAAGACTAACAAAACACGAACAGATGGAGTAACACATAATCTTCATGTGGTTATAGTGGATTAAAGTGCATGTTACATTAGTTCATAACAAAACGGTAAAATTATCGTAACCTTATTTATGCGGTGTCTCCCCCTCTCTCTTACGCAGGGGCGGCTTTACATTGACATATCAATGGTCAACTGACCACCCTTTGAATAATTTTTCTTTTAAAATACATTTAATAAATTTGGTTTAATCATTTTTCCAACACCTATTGCTGTTAGACTTGAACACCCAACTCAATTATGGTTGAACATCTCACTCAAAAAATAATTGACACATAGTCCACAACCCAATTACGCAATGGCAGTTACCCACCCAAGAATAAATGTACACTTGAACACCCTTATTTTCATCAAAATGTAGTAATACTACTCCAAATTAATGTTAATTTTTGTTTCTATCTGACTTTAATTGGGGCCCTCGCAGGTAGGCGGTGGGATGGGTAACTCAGAAGTGCGCGTAAACTGGCCCAAAAACTTGAGTGATAAAAAAAATGTCAAAATCTTACTCTCCTTCTGTACAATGGAGTACTTTTCATTGTACATGCAAAACAAAAGTTGGTTAAAATAGTTTAAAAAAAGTGCAGTTAAGACACTATTAAAGACAAAACAAGAAAGTTGTTTTAAACTTTTGTGACTTTTCAGACTTATTTCGTTGAGATGAATAATTAATCTAAAAAATATTACGTAAATTTAACCAAAATTTGAAAAAGACGAAAAATATTTCAAAACAATAATACAAAAAGAATAAGGGATTGTACTCCAACCATATAGGAATTACCGAAGAGCTTTGCTCCACACACAATTTCACCATTCATTAATGTGGAGTCCCACAATCTATAAAAACAATTTGAGGCATTCATTTACAGAATGTGCTAATCAGATACAAAAAGCCAAAATGATCGGATATTGTATAGTGGTTGATTCAAATCAATTAATTCACTGAAAGAATTTTAACAACTCATTTTTCTCAAGGAAAATATATAAAAATTTTAGTTTGCTACTAATGTTCGTTCAACCTAATTCTTTGCATCGTTAATGTTCGTGTCGAGATTTATAAAATACTCCCGAACCAATTGAATTGTCAAAATATATTACGGGTGTTTTTTTTTTTTTATAATCTTAAGAAATCATTCTAACCTTTGAGGAAGGTAGGAGGCTGGTGGGGTTTGAACCCGCCACCTCACGGACCGAGTATGTGATCTCTATCCACTCGGCTATATTAGGTAGGGGTGAGAATTTCCGATATGACATGAGAATATGACCCGAACCCGACATGAAGTTAGCGGGTTAGGGTCAGCTATTTTTGACGCAAAACAAGAATATTACACGACACGATAACACGAAAAGCAAAATAGGTCGGGTTAGGGTTGAGAGAATTCTGACACGAACATAAGATAACGCGACAAACACGACACATGAATTTATGAAAAGACTCGATAACACGACACAAAGTTAGCGGGCTATGGTCGCCAATTTCTGGCACGAAACCCGAATATGATACAACACGATAATACAAAAAACTAAACAGGTTGGGTTAGGACTAAAGAAATTCTGACAAGAACACAAAATGATACAACACGAATATAGTATGACACGACACGACATAATACGATGCCCACCCTAATATTGGATGTGTTTGATAAATGGATCCTGCTACGGGTACAAACCATTTTGTACAGAAAATGTACAAATCGCTCTCGGGGACCCACTTTTGGGTCCTACACGAGTGATCCGAACCATTCATTATTTTTAAAACATTTTTCCGAAGGGCTCCAAAAAATTTCAGCTCAATCGGACGGTTAGAAGTGCTTGAACCAAAATCACGCCGTTTCGTTCAAAATGAAACGGCGTGATTTTGGTTCAAGCACTTCTAACCATCCGATTGAGCTGAAATTTTTTGGAGCCCCTCGGAAAAATGTTCTAAAAATAATGAATGGTTGGATCACTCGTGTGAGACCCAAAAGTGAGTTCCCAAGAGCGATTTGTACATTTTCTGTACAAAATGGTCTGTACCCGTAGGATTACCGTTGATAAATTGTGTGAAAGGTTATGCGACCTTTTGCCGAAAATGCAATATGAAAAGAAAAAAGAAAAAAAAAACTCAGCGACCGGTTAAACAAGCTAACGGTGTCATCTCATCACCCGGTTCCCATTTTACAACACAACCACAAAAGGGGGAGAGAAATCAATGCCAACAAATTGCCTCGAAGCATTTTCTCTCTCTAGGGCTCGATTCGATCTCTATTTATAGGCAAATACAATATACAAATACGTGCAACGCTCTCTCTCTCTACAAGTACCAGCAATCGGGATATTCGTCGTTGAAATCAATCGAGAGATTGCGAACCACTGTGTTCGTAGATCGATCGATCTGGTTTTGGTTGATTTGATTTAATTTCAGTTTTTCTTTTCGAGGAATTAATTGTTAGGATCGGAGATGTTTTTGGTGGATTGGTTCTATGGAGTGCTTTCATCGCTCGGTCTGTGGCAGAAAGAGGCTAAGATCTTGTTTTTAGGGCTTGATAATGCCGGCAAAACGACGTTGCTTCATATGTTGAAAGACGAGGTTGTATATCTGTGTTATTTTCATTTTTCGATTTATGAGCTTATGTGGTTATTTTTGGAGTTCATGCCTTGTTCTGTTTATTTGAATTTGTTTTATTTAAAGGTTCTGTTTGCTCAAATTTTGGGGATGTAAAAGATGTAGACGGATAGAAACTTGAAGATAATTTGAAATGACGGGATACATTTTTGTAGATGTTGTTTTAAAGATGTGTAGTTTATTATATCTTTTATGGGAAATTTTCCTCAAGAGTGTTTTGTCAATGAAGTGAGCAGAGAGCAATGATGAGAACTTAAATCAGCTACGCCAAATAGCTAAATTAAGCTTGTTTATTGAAGGATTTGTTTAGTTGGTTTCCAAGGTAATGGATTCAAAAACAGTTTTTTGAGGACGCTGCCAAGATATTATTTTTGAAGACATAAGCTTTGGCGTTATGTAATGGTGGTTGCTCTTTAGCTGAAATAGTTATCGAGAATTTGAAATTTTCATTTTGTTCTTGCTTTAAAATGGGTTCTTTTTTCGAGAAATTCTCGAAAACAAGTTTCATAGCCTGCCAACAGAACTGATTTTTGTACAGAGCAAGTCCTGGTTACTCACTTATTGAACATTGAGCTAATATGTTTGTTATTGATTTGGGATCTGGACAGAGATTAGTTCAGCACCAGCCGACGCAGTACCCAACATCAGAGGAGCTGAGCATTGGGAAAATCAAGTTTAAGGCTTTTGATTTGGGTGGTCATCAGATTGCCCGCAGAGTCTGGAAAGATTACTATGCCAAGGTAGTATTTTCTGGCAATTTATAATGTTTAGTCCTTTTTATTTATTTATTTATCTAAGGGTATACTTGCAATGTCATTAACACTTCGTTGTATTGAGTCTATTGGCTTAGTTTGATAAAGCTTTGAATTGAGATAGATTAAGATTTTTCTAGATGGATTGAAATTGTCTTATGGATATTCCATCACCGTTGATTAATCATGAGCAGATTTTCTTTTTCTTGCTCCTGGGTACGAAATTGACGTGTTTGACTTTATGTGATTTCTTTGGTCGTGCATTATGTATATCATTATTGTTTTGTATACTTTAAGTGAACGTCATATGTGGTCTATTACTGTTCCTCATTCAGTGCCTTTGGTAACTATGCAGCATTAAAACATAAGTGCATCGCATCCTCATTTTCTAGCATCGATGGCACACACAATGTGTGCAAAGCCCAGTTGATTAGTTCCCAAACAGTTATATAGGTTGATTTTTTCTTTCAAAACTTTTGACGGGAGAGTGGGTGTAAACTTAGATTTAGGATGGGTGGTTTCGAATGAGTAATTATCTATTTTGCCCGTTCTATGCCCCAAAACAGTTTAAGAGTAAATATGTAATGTTTAAGGGATAATTTACGCAACCCAAAAATGCATACAGCTTTAATTTTTTGGGGACACCAAATTGGTGCTCTTCCTTTAATAGATTTGCGCATTGAAAACTGTGTTCCATGCAGCCAAGGTTTCAGTTACCAGTGTTCTAAAAGAAGGTCTGGAAGGCCAAGTACTCGCCGCCTAGGCGCTAGAAGACCCCTTGCCGAATAGCCCAACTAGGCACCGAGTATTCGGCCCTGGAAGCTAGAAGGTGCCCGGCCGCCCTGGGAGCACCTAGGCCCTAGCGAGTTTTAGAACCTTGGTAATACCGTTGTGAAAGGAAGTACATTAACATGCTTGCAATATTGGCATTTGATTTAATAGGATGTGCAAGGTGGTGCTCCTTTCGCATTTCTCTGATGCCCTTTATAATTTACTTAGTAATAAAAGGAAAATTGAATTGTGCTGATGGGCCACTCTGACTCAGTGCATGAGTTTTTGCATTATGTGCTTTATACATCTCAGATTCTCACTTTAGACGCCCATCTAACTTGAATATTGACAAGTCACACATTGTTCATGATAGTGGAATGGGACCTGTGTCATTTTCATGTTTAGCTCCCTCCCTTTCTTGACACCCCACACTTTAAGAGAATATTATCTGTGAATATAGTATTATGTCTTTGAAACAATTGTAATTGCTGTCTCATTTTTTTTATTCCTGCCAGTGGGGAAAAATATATTTTCAAATACTCAAGAAGACATCTATTCCTTCATTCTATTTTTCAATTGAGCTCAACCTAGGATAGCCTTGCATATGAGAGACAATTCTATGAGAGAAATCCTTTTCTAGTTTAGAATCAGAGAGAACCATAAAGAGGACAAAATTGACAGCTACCCTACCTGCATAATATTCATGCATTTGTGATTGACAAATACTCTTTATTCATTCCACCCTTTTTAGGATTTGTTTGCCGCCTTCATAATCCCAGATAAACAATTCTGTGTTTAGCTGATTCATGGAAGGCCGACATCAAAATTGGGAGTTCGCTGATGACACCTTTTTGTTACCTGGAGGTGTTCTAATAGTACCTTACCAAACACATGCTTTCTTGCAAATCGTACTAGTTTGTTATTGCATGTAAATCTTAGCAAGAAGTATTTCCTTTAAAGATGTTCTTTATCCAATTATCCCTAGGACTCACTTTGTTGCTAAAACCATCATGTTGGGATAATCTTGTTACAGTCAAATTCACTCCTGGACTCCATGACCATTGACCGGTACCATAATGCTCCAATGCTTTGCAATTCCCAAATTTTGCACTTGTCACATAAGTGTGCTATTCCACATGGGCATTTACGGTTTCTTGACTTGTTTTCTGGCTTTTAGCCATTAGCTGGGCTGTTGACAATGGGAACATTTTGCGAATTTGGACCACTGAAACATCATATGGAGTGATAAAATTCCAGGAAAGCATAGATTGAGAAAATTGTTAAGAAGTTAGCCGATTCATTAACAAAATTTGTTTCCAAAAAAAGCATGAGATTAGGTTCTTTACTATGTGAACATGTTTTATGGTTTCATTTGGATGATACTTCACTACGAGATTGCATTGACCCTTTTTTTGTGGTGTGCTTGATGATTTTCATTTTTTTTGATATGTATTCGGTAATCATTATTACAAGTGGGAATGATCGGTGATTCGTTTATGGTTCCATATTGCCATCTAAAATTTCACTTGCATCAAACTATTAACTTTGTGCAAAGATAGAGGAGGGAGGGGGTTATAAATTAAAGTTGTTCTGAGCCGTTTGAGAGGTCGATAGTTTTTTTTGGATAAATTAAGAGGTCGATAGTTTTGATTGGTTTTGTGTAAGGCATTTATCTGTCTGAAATGGATGCTAATATTGATACTGGAATTAATTTTGGTCTACATTTTCTGTTTGTGGAAGCATGGGGGTTTTGATGTATCATATGCTACATGTATCATATGCTACATGTATCATATGCTACATGTATCAGGCACTCGGATAAGGGTGTTGGATTTGCCAACATGTTAGTTGGACCTTCACCTTGCAAGCATATTTTGTAATTCCGACTTACCATACTCGTATATCATGCATCAACTGCCCTAAGCCAACTAGTAAACACCATTTACCTTAGAAAAAATTGTGGTATGTGTTGAGGAACAGTGGTATTTTGGCATGTCCCCTCTTCCCATACACTTGAAATGGTGATTGGTCGTCCATCACTTAGACAAGTGTGGTAAAGGGTGTTCTTTTGCAACATGTCATTTAGTCATTTGACCTAGTGTTGTCATATATTACTGTATATGTCACCTCCTCCTGGGTTAGGCGCAAGTCCAAGTAAACTCCAAATTGCTTGGTTGTATCTAACTATTGTGGCATTCTTGGTTATGAAGGTGGATGCTGTTGTCTACTTGGTGGACGCTTACGACAAGGAGAGATTTGCCGAGTCAAAAAAGGAACTTGATGCTCTCCTCTCCGACGAATCCTTGGCCACCGTTCCCTTCCTGATTCTAGGCAACAAGATTGATATCCCTTATGCCGCTTCGGAAGACGAGTTGCGTTACCACATGGGTCTGACAGGCATCACCACTGGGAAGGGGAAAGTGAACCTGACGGACTCTAGTGTTCGTCCACTTGAGGTGTTCATGTGCAGCATTGTCCGCAAAATGGGCTACGGGGATGGCTTCAAGTGGGTTTCTCAATACATCAAGTAATAGGAATCAGGTGGGAAATATATGAGATTTGGTTTCAGAGGTTTTACGTTTTATTTACTTACGTACTTGTTCTTGAATTGGATCTGTGTTGTCAGTTCGAAATGTCAATGTTGGTTGGATGTATTTTCAATTTTACAGTTTTCTAGGTAAATGACAAACATGTGACATGCCCCCTTCTAGTATTTTTTTGTGATGTGGTGCAAAATGATGTATTATGCCATTGAAGGAGAGTTACTTTAGCGTTTTTCCGCTGTAGACTATATTTCTATCTGAACATTTTTTTATGGGGGTTAGCATTTCCTAAGAAATAATAGCAACATCAGTGTTTGTTTCGAGCAGCACTTGGTAAGTGAAGGATATTGTGAACTTTGAAGGTTCTGCAATGTTCTGTTCTGTTCGGTTCGGTTCGTTGTTGTCGTAACTGTAGGTTGATCGATGGATATGCCGTTATGTCAAATTGTGTTCTCTTGGTATGTTTTCTTTGGAACGCGATGAACTTGTGAAGTAGGATAGTGTTGATAATCATGCAGTCTATTCTGGTTAGATTTCATTGCCGTATTTTAGCTGACTCTACACCTGTGTTTCTGATTCATTGCATTGTGTGTAACCATGTCAGTTATTTGCAGCTTAAAGGACTAATTTTGGAAAATCTCATAGTACAAGATAGTGTGCTTTTCAGAAGGATGCAAAATGGAACCATTTTTTCATGGTGCTATAAGTATTCTAAATATTAGGATGTTTGGGAGCCTCATTTTCAACTTTTCATTTTAAACTTTTTGGCTTTTTGACTTTTTAGATTATGATTAGAATGTATTTTGAATTTGGTAGAAATGTTTGGGAGAAATGTGCAGAATGCATTTTGTAACAGAAGTAGTGTTTGAGAGATATGTTCAAAATACATTTTGTGGGTCTTTTTGTTAATGAAAATGAGAAAAGTGAAAAATGAGAAGTCAAAAAGCTCCTCACCACCTCTTTTTCACTTCTCCTCTCTAAAGTCTAAAATGGAAAACTCATTTTCTGAGAAGTCGTTTTGCCCAAGTCTCCCAAACTTCCAAAACTCAAAAATGCGAAAATGAAAAGTAGAAAAATGGCTCCCAAACACCAATGTTATTGCCACGAACTGCAGCTTCTCTTTCCTTAAAATCTCCTCCGGCCGATGAAAAGAGCACCCACTTGATATGGTTGAATTGTCTGGAGATTTGTGTTCATCAGTTTGTCTGGGTGTGTGTAATTGTCGTGTTTGATGGGTTATATAACAATTTGCATTTTGGAAAGGAGGAAAAAAGGAATAGACTTAGGCTCCATTTGTTTCGGGCGAGGAAAACATTTTCCATGAAAAATATTTTCCGGTGTTTGGTAAAACGGAAAACATGAAGTCAACGGAAATTGTTTTCTTGATCAATGGAAAACGAACCCTTATGAGGCAGAAAATGATTTCCCAAAAAAACATCCGGAAAACATTTTCCAGAGAGCTGTTCCCAGACTCCCCGATGCCGCCCCCGTGGAATCTCAATCTCGACTCAAACTTAGAGGCCTCACTCCATAGGTACTCCTCTCTCAAAAGCGCTCGAAGCTCCGTAAATTCCTCGACACCTTCTACAATTGCAGCGCCATTAGGTTGATCCTTCCTCCCCTAGATCGAAACTACAGCTCCTATGGCCTCAAGGTGTTGGTGCTCGCCGCCTGCCTCGTCGATGCCCTCGGCATGTCGAGGCAGTCCGACGATGCCCGCCGCCTATTCAACTGTCGGAAGGGCGGCCCTGGTACTGGCTATATGAGGATTTGTTTCTTACATCTACCAGCATTATCTTGACTACTCTAAATCTAAGTTAGCAACAAAGGGAATTGCGATTTCTGGTGCTGATATAGAGCTGTGTTGATTGACAATTTCTTAGTGGATAACAATAGATAGAAGGTTTTAGCCTGTGTTACCAGGAACACAAACTATTTTTGTACATCGATCGATCGATGGAAACATCATCCAAGATGTGGTACAACATCGCCAGGCTCTCGAGAAAAACTTGGGCACACCTAAGTTTTGAATTTGTTCGGAGCAGTGATTATCTTGGCTGTTAGAAAATGTTGAATTTGTTCAGAGCAGTGATTATCTTCTTTCAGTGTGCCCACCATCTATTTGATAATTTGCTTAGCCAACAACTTGAACTTGGTTGTTAGAAGCATTTCTATTTGTTATCTACAGTACCTTGGTATTCAGGCTTGAACTTGGTGTGCTAGCTTAGTCTTATATCTGTTTTGTGTGCCTCTGTCGTTTCTTTCAAAGTGGTTCATTCGAATGGTGAAGTTTTTAGAAACAATTTGGCCCAAAATCAACAATTCAAGGGACAACTAGACTTTCCTGGCGGAAGAGGAACCAACTCCCAAGTGCCATTTTCATGGAGAGCAGTCATCTCAATCTCCATTGATGTCCTCCGCCACTCAGACAAAGAAAGGGCCTCCTGTACAGTGTTAGGAACATATATAGAAGAAACTGATGAAGTAAAGGCACAAAGGGAAGGAGACAAATGATTATACGCGACATAGTGAGAAATGGGATGAGAAATGCAAGTACGAGTACCTTTACGTAGAGCAATAGGAATTTCAAGGTCAGATAAGGAAAAAGAAACTACCGGATCTTGTGATGGAGGAGGTGTTGGGACAGGTGCTACCGGATCTTGTGACAGGAGGCGTTGAGGCAGGTGCTGGTGGTGCCTCCATTGTTTTGTTGCGATGAACATACACCTGCAAGGGGTTCACAGAAGAACCAGATGAGATTGCTATAGAAAAGACAGAATCAAACTCAGCCATAACAGAGGTTTGTGGATCCGAATAAAACAACAAGGACTCATTAAATGTAACATCTGCACAAACAAAGTGACGACGAAGAGTGGGAGAGTAACACTTATACCCTTTTTGAGTGCGAGAGTAGCCAAGAAAGATATACCGGATGGATCGTGGATCAAGTTTGTCCCGGCCAGGATCAAGTGCGTGAACATAACATGTGCATCCAAATACTCGAAAATGTAAATTGTAAAGAGAACGCCCAGGGAATAAGACAAAATGCGGTATCTGACCACCAAGAACGGTAGAAGACATGCGATTTATTAAGTAGCACGTCGTAAGGACAACATAACTCCAGTAAGACTTAGGAACTTGCATGTGAAATAGGAGTGCACGATAAATAGACACAAAAAAAAAAAAAGGTTTACTTGAAGTAACGATAAATAGACTTTTATTTTTTGCAACATGTTCAAGTGGAGTAATATAAAAATCAGTCCCTTGTGTTTATATTTTAACATTTTTATTGTGTCTTTTCTCCACTATACACGCTATTTTTAGTAACTTTACCTCTCTTTTTTTTTTCCCGCTTTGCTAAATAAATAAAAAATAAAAAATGTTGATCAAATTGGAGGAGTTTGTTTTTTTCCTCATGTCTACTCCCATCTCCACCTCTTTTTAACTCGCTAGCCTCCCTTTATCTTCAATTGTATCCATCGCCGCCAACGAATCTGAATGCAATCACCAGGTGCAATAACTTCAGAAAGCCATGCCTACATCAACCCCAAGAGGACCTAGTGGCGGACTTTGGATTTATACTCAGCGAGTTAGCGGAGACCCGAATTATTATATTTTTACATTATAAGAAAGTCTATAATACTATAAATATTGCTTCTTACTAGTTTTGAGAAGAAGATGATATTTTGTGTACATATGCATAGTCGCATGTATTTTTATAACCTCGACCGATAAATGTCGATAATTTGAAATTTTAAGGGTTTTTTTTTTCACACACATTTACATAAACTTTATAAACTTTTTATTCACTCAAGAGACTTGCAGAGGTCGATATCCGTTAGTGAGATAATTGAAAGGTGTACAGGAACCCGAGACCCCGCTTGCATCCCTGTGTCCGCCCCTGACCATTTGGCAGGCTCAAATACCTTATCTGGAACAAATTTTAAATCATCCACGAGTAACCCAGTGGTGCTTACATGGCGGAGGTAGTAATTTATAACATTAAAATAAACAACGATCACACAGCAAGGGGATGTAGCTCAGATGGTAGAGCGCTCGCTTAGCATGCGAGAGGTACGGGGATCGATACCCCGCATCTCCACTTTTCCTATTCAATTTTTTATTTTTCGGTTTTTAGAGGGATAAATTATACTGTAATAATAAATAATTTATTATGCATGGAACCGGGTTTTGAAAACTCGATTGAAAGTGCACTTAGTTGTATCTTAAAATGATAAAAGCGAGACTCCAGATTAGTGATCTACATCAACACGGTTGTAAACAGGGTCGGCCCTGACATTTCCGGGGCCTAAGACGAAGTTTGAAAATGAAGGTCATTAAAAATGCTAGCGAAACTAAATATAAAGTCGATAAACACCGTTTCAAAACTACATGCATGTATTTAACACGAAAAAAACCCAAAAAATACATTTTACTATAAGAATCAAAAGCTTCGTCCACCATCATCACTTAAAATGGGCATACATACTTGGTGCTAAGAAATATTAGGGGGCCTTACTTTTTCATTTTTTGGGGGCCCTAAGATGCCGGCCTACTGAGCCTTAGCTCAGGGCCGGCCCTGGTTGTAAATTTTTGGCGTGATTTTTCATTTTGTTCTTGTTTGTTTTTTTCTTGTTTTTGTTCGGATCTCTTGGGTCCCTTGTACTTTTATAGTGTTTGGTTATGAATATATACTGTACTTTTTTTAATAAAAATTGAGTTAATTAATTTATTATTTGGTCAAATTGTTTGAATTAATCATTCATTTGACAAGAGAAATCGAAAAGGATGCAAATATAGACTGAAGTTGGAAAAGTTAAGTAAGATAAACAACCATGTAGATACTAAATAGCAAATATATTGAAAATTTCATTTGTTTTTGTCGTCAGTAAATTTTTGGGACTTTTAGTCATAATTTTGTAATTTTTTGAATTACATTTGTTGACAAGAACAATTAATCCCCAAAAATTGACGCGAATCTAACAAAATCAGGAAAAAAAGGAAGAACATAGTCACAATAACGCCAAACAATTTTGGCCAAACTGCCGGGCTCCTTTGGCAAAAAAGTTCTTAACTGGTTTTTTGGTTTTTGTGACTATGTTTTTGTGACTATCCCCAAAAAGGAAGAACATAATCACAATTTTATATTCTCGTCGAAACGAATCCATAAACCCCGAAAACTTAACGCAAAACTAACAAATGCAAATTTTTTTTTAATAAAGACAACGAAAAAACCAAAAAACAGTTTTTTTCTTTTTTGCCAAAGGAGGGGCATTACATATTATGATTGCAGTTAGGGTGCACATACCTCGGTTCGGGCCGGGCTTAACCTAAATACTAACGAGACTTGTGCATGCTCAAACTTGGCCCATTAAGAATCAGACTTCATTTTATATTTCCAAACCTAGTCCAATTAGGTTACGTTTGGTTAGATGGAATGGAATGTAAATTGGAATGGAATTAAAGATGGAATGGAATTAGAGGAATTGAGATTGGAATAGTCATTGCCATTCCCATGTTTTGGCTTGCAGCTAGGAATCGAGAATTTTTGACTTTTGTCTTATACTACTCAACATTCTATTGTTTGGGGGAAAAAAAAGAAAAACGATTCTGGAATGAGTTTAATATTACAAACCAAAAACTGAGCCAAAAGCCAAAAAGACGATGCGATACACTAAATCACAGCCCCCACCTTCTCCTCCACCGATTTTGCTGCGTAGGTAGCTGCAAACTTCTGAAGAATTCGAACATGAATCAAATGGTGGCAAGGGTCGTACTGCGTAGGTAGCTGTAACCGTTACTTTTCCGCTTCCACGGCGACAATGGCGGTGGCTTCCTTGAGGCCGTTTGAGGAGACGACGACGGCGCTGTGGTGGGGCCATCGATGGGGCATAATCGGCGGGGCAGAGTGGAGGAGAGCTATGACTATGAGCGCGGCTGCGGGGAGAGAGAGAGAGAGAGAGAGAGAGAGAGAGAGAGAGAGAGAGAGAGAGAGAGAGAGAGAGAGAGAGAGAGAGAGAGAGAGAGAGCTCTTCAATCGGGGATAGTCGCGCCGAAATTTCTTTTCGGTACATGTCGACGTGAGTTGGATAAGTTCTGGAATTAGAATTCTATACTTTTTCTATGGAATGTAAATTCCCTCATTAGGAGGAATAGTGATTCTATACAGAATTCGTATTCCATCTAATTTTTACAAACCAAACATGGGAATAGAGTTTCATTGGAATTTCTTTTCCATTCCATTTTCAATTCCAGCGAACCAAACACACCCTTAAAGTTTTATTTTTCATACTCGTCCAACAAGCCCATTTATTTTTCTAAAGCGTGATATCACAAACATAAATAAATCAACTACAATGATTATAAATTAGAATTCACAACCGGGTATTGAGAAGGCCTGCAATCATTTCCCTATCTCTAAAAAAATTTAAAAAAAATTTCTAAAAAGATTCTTTCCTTATCTCTCATCTCTCAAATTATTAATCACATTTCTCTCTCTACTCATACCCCCCTCTCCAATTATTATTCTCATTTTTCTCTCTATCTCTCTCCAATTATTACACCTCTCTCTAATTATTACTTTTTCCAAAACCCATCCAAACACTATCTCAAAAATATTTCTCAAAAAATTCTTTTCAAAACTCTCAACCAAACACAACGTTTGTCTTTTATGTCAAGAATTTGGTCCCCACAGCTAATATGAGCGACAAGGAGAAGAAACAAGTTAATTGAATCCTCATCATTTTCGTCGGTCGTAGGCAAATGGCCCAAGAAGACAGATAAGTACTGGAATTCAGAGCAGAAGCGAGAGATGGAGGAAAGTGCATGGGTTTTGACAACATTTACAAGCATAAAAATAAAAAAAAAATTTATGTTCTATTAATATGGAAACCGAGAGTTTGAATATCGTATCGTTTCAGGACGTACCATTTTTTTTTTTTGCAAATTTAGTACTAATGAATGGCATTTTTCGTTGGGCTCAAATGCACTTTGCACCGTGCAATGTAGAGTTATTTTTTATATATGCATTTTTAAAATTTTTTGATATGAGAAATAACAGTAATAACAACGATATATCTGAAATGATACCCGGTATCTCTCTGATATCGGCATGTAGCATATAAATAGATAGAATTATTGATAAAGTTTTACTCTGATTTTTTAAAACCTGTGGTGAATTGTTTTCAAAATCTTAACCATGACATCTTTATTATTAATTAGATTATACAACTAACAACTAATCTTGAATTATCCAAAATGATTATAGGCACCAATTTTTTTTGTAAAATTTTATATGCAACGGTTTTTTTCTTCTCTAAACACAATATTGGGGGATAATAGAAAAATGTTGTGTGTGCATGTGAATTCTCTAAATGGACAACAACTGTGAACACGTTTTTCAAGATTTACCTGCAACTTGTTACTCCTTCCGTCCCAAATTGCTTGCTCCTTTTGGGAGTGCGTGCATTTAGCACGCAAAAAATAATGTACAAGCATTAATTTTTTTCAACAAACTTTACACCAATTTAAAGATTTCATTGAGAAGAAAAAATCAGTGTAATTTTTTTTTTTTCAAAAAAAGTTCTCATGAACACGTTATTTTTTGGGGCAAGTAATTTGGGATGGAAGGAGCACGTAGACAGGATGCACTACTACAAAATCACATAAAGATCACACTTATTAAGCGTGACTGAAGGCATACAATCACGCTTCCAAAAGCGTGATCTTTCCGGGTGTGATTGTAAGTCCTTACTTTAGATCACGCTTTATAAGCGTGATCTAAAGTCCAAAACGATCACGCCCAAAAAGCGTGATTAAAAAGGGTAAAAACTGAGATGGAAAACCATTGTGCGTGTCATTTCCTGATCTTAGATCTCGCTTTTTCTTTAAAAGCGTGATGATATTTCCTGTCCTTACAATCACGGTTTTTGGCCGTGATTAAAAGTAAAAAAACTGAGATAAAAAAAAACTTAGATCACGCTAATAAAGCGTGATGTATAGCTGTTTCAAACCCAAAAAAAAAAAAAAATTGTTCTTCCATCCAAAATCTGATCGGTCTCACCACAAAATGCAAACAACAATCAGAAAGAAATTGAATTTACATTTATTAACTCACAAAGTCTATATACTATTACTTTTCCCCCGTATAATACATGTGTATAATTCCTGCTGTTAAAACAATAAATTCAAATATACAACCACCCGGTCATTCGTAACATCAGTACATAATTTGTTCCAGCCTTGAACAGAGAACTACAAAACTACCAAACAAAATAATCCCGCAGCACTTCAGCGATCCTTTCTTCTAACCAACCAGATTGCAATGTCACAATGTTATCACCGGAGCTAAAAATCCATCAAACGACGATAAACCATGGCCACATATTTAGGCTTTAAAACAACTGATCAATTAAGGCAAATCTAAATAAGATAATCCACATTAGCAGCTTAAGCGAAATAAGAGAGTGAACTCATGGACGTGTAACCAGAAAAAGGGTAACTAAGAGAGCCACCGCGCAGCCAAACAAGAAACCTGAAATATTTACAGTCAAGAGATTTAGGAAAAGTTAAGACCAGCAAATTAAGTGATTCAAATGTTATACAATCACTGACTAGTTTTACTTTGTACCATAGGCATATTGAATATAATAAGTATGTTGGATATCTTTCCCAAGGAAAATGTTACCATGTGCCTTTCTATCTTTACTTTTGGCCTTAAGATGTTCATCCCTTTTTTGCGGTTTGAGTTTGCAAAATGCTTGATGAATGTGGCTTCAACCCTGTCCATAAGCTTTGTAAACTGAAAAACATGGCCAACTTCAATCATCAGAAGCCATAGGAAGTTAACCCCGTGAACCTTGGCTGCAACCAAATGTGAGGCAGCAACCAAATATAGATAATCAGGGAGCATCCAAAGCCATAGGAAGCAGGTAAAAGAACCGGTATCCCTAAGTACTGGATTCTCTACTCTTTGTCCCAAAAGTTATATCCACAAACAAGGATACTAGACATAGATTTGTAAACATAGACAAAGGTAAAGAAACAATCCATATGCATAAAGACGACCTACACACAATTAACTGAAGAAGCACATAACAAAGGCATATTTGTACTACAATAGTACCTTATTTCATCAATTCAGCTAATTGATGGATGCGTCAATCTTTCAAGCGGTCTCCCAAACCCTACAAGCATACAAATGTGAGGCAGCAACCAAATGAAAATCATCTTCAATATAGATAATCGGGCAGCATCCAAAGCCATAGGAAGCAAGTAAAAGAACCGGTATCCCAAAGTACTAGATTCTCCACTATATGTCCCAAAAGTTAAATCCACAAACAAGGATACTAGACGTAGATCTGTAAACATAGACAAAGGTAAAGAAACAATCCGTACGCATAAAGACGACCTACTCACAATTAACACTGAACAAGCACATAATAGAGGCATATTTGTACTGCAGCAGTACCTTATTTCATCAATTTAGCTAATTGATGTATGGCGCGTCAATCCTTCAAGCGGTCTCCCAAACCCTACAAGCATACAAGAACAAGTCCATCAAAATAGACATCATTACAAACAAAAACTTTTTGATAAAAGAGGCCAAGCTACCAATCTTTCAGGTAAGCATAGACCATACTTTTTTATTAAGAGAAAGAGAAAAGAAGTGCAAAAACCAATACTACAAGCAATTTTGACTAAGAGAAGCAATTTGTAGGGTTTTCAGATTCAAGCTTTCGAAACGATCTGGAATATATATACACATGCGCACACACACACACACACACACAGAGCAGACCTGTCAAACCAAATAGCAGAGCTACTCGTGAAGTGCATCTATACCACAAGTACCAAACAGATTCTACTACCATTGGCATCTCTCCCATTTTCAAAACCCTAATTTCAACACCAATACGTCCTTTACTAAATCAAAATCGAAACAGAAAATAAATCCGCGTACCTTGATCGGAACATCAACAAAAAAGATCCCCGACTATGCCTTTGATCTTGTTGAGGCGGAGGCGGACGAGGGTGAGGGTTGGGTCGGAGGGGAAGAGGAGGACGGCGGCGGCGGAGAGGAGGAGGAGGAGGAGAGAGAGAGAGAGAGGTGAGGGAGAAGCAGCGAGGAGAGAGCGAAACGTTAGAGCGGAGAGAGTGAGAGACGAAGAGAAATAAATCTAAGGGTTTCTATCGTGCGCGAGAACAGGATTGGGGGATCCATCAGGAGTCATTGGGCTTTTCTATTTTCAATCACACTTAGGTACAAAGCGTGATTGAAGAGAAAAATTATGATCACGGTTTTTAGGTCACCGAGAGAGACCACACATACCATCTCACTTTTTGAGCAAACGCGTGATCGAAAATATTCACCCAATTTCTTTATCACGCTTTCTTTAAAAGTGTGATCTTTTCAATTTTAGTGGTGTGATCTATATGCATTATTGTAGTAGTGATGGATAAGATCATCTTGTGTTGTAATTTTAGTGTCATGCAAAGTAATAAGTGTGGTTAACTATGTTGGTAAAAAAAAAAAAATGCTCAAAACCACTCATTTTTCCAGAAAACCGCCTACCCTCTTTTAAGGTATCAATACCTTAAAACCACCTCTATGAGGTACAACAGAAATTTCCACCCTTTTTTATAATCGTGCGAGTTTTTATATTATTCAGTGATTCTTGAGAGAGAGAGAGAGAGAGAGAGAGACCTTACTGGGGAGAAAAATTTATGTGCCGTACAGCCAGTACAAGAGTGTTTTGGATGGTTCAGATTTTTTCTACTCTCTCTCCTCTCTCACTCCTCTTTCTCTCTTTGAATCTGGACCATCCAATATACTTTTGGACGGCCGAGATTGCCACTCGGACACCATGCCGAAAAATCTCTCCTTCCATAAACAATTTAGTCAACCATTCCTTTTCATTGGAAGGTTTCTTTCTTAAAATTTCCACTACTTGGGCACGTTGGCAGCTACGATGCAGGGAATCACTCTACTACTCTATGGAAGTCTTTGTACTAATATTTTATGTGATCAAATTGCGATGCAAGACGAGAGTGATTCCTATGTATATTTTGGATAAAGGTCTGCACACCTCGTCTGATTTATTTGTGCACTTCTTGACTAATTTTTATATAGTAATTTTTTAAATTGCTCATATGCTCATTCATTTGACTTGATGGGCTGAACAACGAAGACTATTAAATTTAAAAGAAGAAGTAAACTAAGATTATTTGATAAACATGGTGGTATCCACGAGTTGAGCAAGGGTAATTTTGTTCACCCTCATTTTGGGGATATAAGCCACACCACCCAAAATGGGAACAGCTCTGTCCAATATTTTAAGTTTTACCGTTCCAACACCCATAATTTTACAAGGAGACATATCACCCATAGACAATTATCCAACACACCTTTCTCCAAAATCATGAATTTTTTTTCTTTCTTGAAACACACATGCACATAGCAACCGGAATCTAATATCCACTCTTTGTAAAAAAAAAAAAAGTGTTAATACCTTCAGAGACTATGAGGGCATCTCCAAAATCATCTGCTAACGCAAAAGATTACCCACCTCATCATCAATCCTCTTATTGCGAAGAGGACAATCCTGCTTCACGTGGCCAAACTCTTTGCAACCATAGCATTGAGCACCCTCTCCTTTAACCTTAGATTTTGACCCGCTTCTTTGAAATCTAGCATGTAAAGACCTTCCTCAATTGTCATCTTGAACTGCAAGTACATAAGTTTCTCTAGACTTAATGTTTGACTTTTTCTGAGTACAATGAGAAACTAATATGGCCTGCACCTATTCCAGACTCATTGTATCTTTTCCATACAAAAGAATTGTCACCAAAGTATCATACGAATCGAGAAGAGATGTAAGAAGTAAAATGGCTTTATCTTCTCATCAATTTCGACCTAATTTTTTCGAAGTTGATCCAAAAAAACAATGAACACATTCATGTGCTCCATAAGGTTCCCACCATCGTCCATCTTTAGCTGATAGAGTTGCTGCCATAAGCAATTTATGCGTCAAACTCTTTTCAAGGTAGTGTTTTTTCAACTTCTCCCACAAAACAGATGGAGACTCCTCATCCATAACATTATTGATAATGTTATCGGCAATATAGAGTCAAATCGGGCTAAGCAACTCCAACTCCTCCCATACATCAGCTTTCATCACCTTTGGCTTACCATCATTTTCTTACAATGCTTTTGACAAGCCCTGTTGAACATATCCTTTACCCTCATTTGCCAAAAAGTAAAGCTGTCATTTCCATGAAACTTCTCAATTGAGAATTGAGAGTTCATAGCTGCCTTCATAGTGAATTATTGGGACTCCCGAATCTCAAAGAAATAAACACCCAAAGGAATCGAGCTGGGCTCTGATACCAATTTGTTGGAATTTTAGCGGAAGTACACAAAAGCCGAGATTTGAAAAGAAAACAATTTAATCCGACATCGAATAAATGACAATGAAAAAAACTCGAAAGATTAATTAAGTATGTCATTTTAACACGAACTCTATTTGACACGACACGAACACGACACAACACGACACGACGCCCACCCCTACTATTTACTACCACATTAGAAAAAATAAATCTCTCTCCTGTGGACGTAGGTTATTTTTGGCCAAACCACGTAAAAAAACTCGAGTTTTTTTAACACGATTAATTAAGTATACAAGATTTATCATGTCTATAATCTTAGAGCTTTAGAAAATCAAATGAAATAAATATTCCATTTGATATGATTATGATATGCATTATCTAATTAGAATTTGGAACATTTATTTCATTTGAAAGTTTGTACCTAGTTGATGCTTACATTCATCTATAAAGAGCATGAGGAAATGGTTAAGGCATATCAGAGAAGAAGAAAAAATACAAGACTTGTACGCTTGTGGTGAGAGTAATTAATATGGTGGGTTTTATACTAGTGTGAGTTATTCTTTGGGTGTTGAGTGTGGGTGTTCAAATAATCTGGGTTATGAGATTTAATTCAATTCTTATACTATTTACTAGGGGTGGGAATTTATGACACGACACGACAACACGACATGAACACAACACGAAGTTAGCGGGTTAGTGTTGAGTATTTCTGACACGAAACACGTATATGACACGACCCGAAAACACGATTAGTAAACAGGTCGGGTTCGGGTTGAACCCTCATAACCCGAAAATGACACAAATTAACCTGTTCGTGTCGACACGGTAACCCGAACTTGACCAAAAAATGACACAAATTAACCTGTACGTTTCATGCTTTGAAGTTGTGCATGAAAGTTTTCAAGCTCAATCTTGCTGCAGCTGAAGTTCATCCTTTGATATCAAGTTATTCTCTCCATGTTCTCAAATTTGCAAGGTTTTGTTATGGTGGCTATGGTTCTAAGGTTACACATCGTTTTGGCTGGCTATAATTACACATCATTTTCGCTAGCTATAATTACTCTTTTTTATTTCTAGTCTCTTCAATCTATTGTAATGGTTAGTGGAGATTAATAAAAAAAAAGTAATAGTGCCAAAAAAAAAAAAATCATGTCAACCCGAACACAACACGATTATTAGCAGGTCGGGTTAGGGTTCATATTTTTCGACACGATTAATTAAGTATGTCATTTTAACACGAACTCTATTTGACACGACACGAACACGACACAACACGACACGACGCCCACCCCTACTATTTACTACGACATTAGAAAAAATAAATCTCTCTCCTGTGGACGTAGGTTATTTTTGGCCAAACCACGTAAAATCTTGTATACTTAATTAATCGTGTTAAAATGACAAGTCTTGTATTTTTTCTTCTTCTCTGATATGCCTTAACCATTTCCTCATGCTCTTTATAGATGAATGTAAGCATCAACTTGGTACAAACTTTCAAATGAAATAAATGTTCCAAATTCTAATTAGATAATGCATATCATAATCATATCAAATACATGGACTATCATGTCTATAATCTTAGAGCTTTAGAAAATCAAATGAAATTAATATTCCAAATCCTAATTAGATAATGCATGTCATAATCATATCTAGCTAGCACATGGACATATCTAATTGTAACACCTATTGCAGGTAGGAATATCATCTGGTGCTGCTGCCGCTGCAGCAATTCAGATAGCTAAGAGGCCAGAAAATGCTGAAAAACTCATTATTGTAAGTTTTGATTCTTTCGCTCTCCACTAATGCAACACTTTCTTTTTTAGTTCAGCTTTCCTGTTTCATCATGGATTTGAATGTGCAACTAGGAAATCTTTTCTGTGGCAAAAAAAAAAAAAAAAAAAAAAACTATAAATGTTTTGTAATTTCTTTATCAACAGGTAGTGTTCCCCAGCTTCGGAGAGCGTTATTTAACAACTGTGTTGTTTGATTCCTTCAAGAAGGAAGCAGAGGATATGAAGTTTGAACCCTGAGGTTTTCCCTAACTTTAAAAGTTGCAATTGTGACCATGCATCGAAATAAGAAGAATTGTGCAAGAAGTGTTTTGAAGTTCTCAACTTTTGGTATGTTAATGATTTGGAATTGCAAGAAATATGAAGTTCTAAACTTTTTTGTATTAGATTTGTACTTTAACTATCGCCCGGTTAGCCATTGTTACAAATTTTTTAATCATCTAAATCAAAGTTATCCATCTCGTACCGGTCAATGTACCATTTTGTTGCTTGTATGTTACGCACCGATATTGGTGTGTTTCGGTGTACCCTTTTGGATTTTACGCCATTTACGTTTTACATTTAGATATTATTTGTATTCTCCAACTTTCAATAGAAAATGATATTTTTTTTAATCTTTTTTAAGTAGGCTGTAAATGTTATTTTGAGTAGCATCTTTAGTTTAAATATACTGATACGTAACTTGTACGGGATTAAGTAATATACGAATCCTCCATATAGAATGATTTGAATGATGCACCAACGAAAAAAAAATCCATAAGCAAAATATTAGGTCTCATACCCACCTCTCTCTCTCTCTCTCTCTCTCTCCAATTTACATCATTGCTCCTCTACTCATCTCCGCCTACATCCATTGCAACCACCTCCTTAACTTCCACCATCCAACCCTCCTGGCTAACATTAAATTCAAGTCATTTATACTTCTGTTTTTTAGCGCTGATAAGTGAGGATCAATCAAAACTTAAAAAAATCATCTCTCTTCCCATCACATGCGGAATACCATTTCACTTATTCGACATTGATTTCTTAGCATGCAATCTAGTCATTAATGGGTTTTTATCTACATGTGGATACCCCCTTTTGAGGCATTGCATCACAAGATGGATTGAATTGGCGTTCTTGTATATAGCGTCAAGGTGCCCGTTTCAACATACCTTTATGAGTTTGAGAGATTCGCCACTTGCTTTTAGCAAACCAAGATATCTCTAATCGAGATTTAGAGTAAGGAAATATAGACAAACTAGCAGATTCTGCTATTGAACCTAGTAGCGGCCGACACTTAGAGTGTTGGCCCACACATCCTACCAGCTACCGCTGCTTTAGGCCGTTCAACTGCTCATACATACTTACAAAATATAAAAAGGGGCTAACCGCATTGGATATTGATGCAACCCGACCTTGGATCGCTCAGTACCTTTTTCCAATTGTGCAAGAGGTGTGATTGCTTGCTGATTTGAATGGGTTAAAAGCACAGGGCTTTTGGTTTGCGCCTTGAAATAGGGACGAGATGATTACTCAGAGTATTTTGAGAGGGGCTTGGCTATTGAAAACTAGGGTTCTAGGAGGGGTGTGGAAGGGCTTTTCAGATGTATGCAAGGCGTATTGGCTATGTGAAATGTATTTTCTATCTTTTTTCCAAAATGTATTGAAAATGGCAGAGGAGGGACCTTTCAATAGGCTAGAAAATGATTCAAAATGGAAATGAAATCATCCTCTCACCAAATCTTCATGGCTGCGGCCGTATTTAGGTTATGGCGAAACCCTAAACATTTGAAATGACTAAAATGCCGGCTTTGATTGTTATGGAAAGTTTTCTCCGCGTTTTGCATTTCTGAAATGTTCGCTAAAGGATGAACAGCGGCGACAAGAGTAGCGGCCGACAGTGCTACTATTGGGCCAGTAGTACGGAACTAGACAACAATTGGCAGATGATAATTTGAGCAGCAAGCTGATAGTGCGTGTAGCGACCGACAGAAACAAGTACCGGCGGATGGTAGACGAGTGGCAGTCGATACTCCTAACCAGGGCTTTTTTTCTTGTGTTTTTTAAATTTGATGTCTATACAAATGAAATCATTTTTAAAAAATGTCATTTTAATGTTTGAATAACGTTTTAAAAAATTGGGGCGTTATATGTAGGTCATAAAAATGCATCAATAACCAATCAAATAACATATTAATGTTAATTATAAAATTAAAATAAACATAATTTTCTCTTTTTTTATACTTAGATGTGTGTGGCGAGTGGCGATCTAAGTACACTTAACTAAAAGAAATGCAAAATGACAAAGTAGAAAATAGACTTCGAGGACATTGTTTTGGCATTAACCAAACTAAAATTGTGAATAATGACAAAAATAATCTAATAATCCACAAAAATTTGAATTATTTATGTCTTTAGTGAGCTTTTTTAGAATTTTGATAATAACTTTTTACTTTTTAGAATTCTCTCGTCGAGACGAATCAATAATCTATAAAAAAAAATGATGGAAAACTAACAAATGCAATTTTTCTTATTACAGGCAAATAAATAATCAATTTGGATTATTTTTGCCAAAACAGATAAGAAGAATTTACCTTTATTAGTTTCCCCCCATATCTGATTTTGTAACAAACTAGATTTCATAATCCTTTTGTAATTTATCCTTACACTTCATGGTTAGAGTACGCGATCTACCCATGAATTGGATCTTCACGTAATTTCTGTTTTGGTGTACGTATGGAATGCAGTCTACGGAGGAACTCATGAACACAAATTTGCAAAATAAATATATGATACTATGTCCCATTTTGTTTCTATGAGAAACCGTATCATTTTGACTTTCAAAAATAAATTACTTTATGAACTAACTAATTGCTTGAATTTTTTTGCACCCTTCGAAAGATCACAAAGAGCACTTTTGAACGGTACAAAAACTTTTGAAAAATTATTCTAGGAAACTCATTATTTTGTAAAGGCAAAATAACACGATTTTCGAAACATGCAAACAAAATGACCCGGAGGGAGTATGTTCGCATGCAATGGGCCCCACACTAATCCACTTTTTTACTTTTATTTACATAAGTTATTTGTGAAGGAAGAATTAAGAAATTAGAGGTCGTGCGTAATCTTCCTTTGTTTAACCTCATGTGATTTTGTTATACCATGAGAAAATGAACCCATAATCAGTAAGATTTTAAGGCGGAGTTCATCACTCTATTCAAACAACCGTAAATGCAAGGCACTGGCTCGTGGCTTTGCTATGATCAAGACTAGAATTGAAAGAAGCAACTTCTAAAGCCAGTGGATCACTTTAGTCCACAAACCCTTGTAAACTATAATTTCAGGATCTAGAACAATCATGTTTTTCACAAAATATAAACATGCTGCGGAAGTTAACATATATGTAAGATTTTACCAACCTTGGTCCATGCCGATAAGCTAGGTTGATCAGACCATCAATTGAAGAGCAAGCTCTCTTGGAAGGAGGTTTCTCTACCCTGACCCTTAATCTTAATATCCCTGACCAACTTTCTTAGATGGGGTGAGTCTGGAATTTTTCAGTCTATGGGTGGGTAGAGGACCTCTCCCTTTTATAACGTAAGTTTCACCTGCCCATCATAATGGTGAGTAATGGCAGCCAAGACCAAATAGCTGCCATTTTATTTTAGACCAAAATGACTGCCATGTATTCAGTCAAAACAAAAATGACCGCCTTGGCTGCCTACCAAGATAGAATTACAGCAATTTGCTGTCTAACAAGACAGACAAAATCTCGGCAATTCACACAATTATCATGTGGGTCACAATTAAGCCTGGAAATAATTCTTACAACCCTTGCACCCCCGGGTCCGCCCCTGCATATAGCCCAAACATCATGGAGTCAACTGAAAACTTCCCTTAGAAATTTTTAGTTTCCACTGTCATTTCTTACTCACATATCCTCCACACTTCCATGCAGAAAAGGAAAATTAACCAGAATTACAGCTACAAGAAAATGAAATGTCACACCTACAAGTTTGTTTTTGAACCCAAGTGGCCTAGTAGAACATCTTTAAGTCTATTCTTCAAGGAAGGTTTCAGAGGCTTTTCCATCCATTTAAGCACGTAAGAATTAGGATATCTCATCGAATCATCCTCTCTTCAAAGCTTTTGGAATGGTGATATCATAATCTCTTTAATATATGGATTACCTTTTGGACGTGCATTTGGGGTTTTGGAATGCCTTCTTTATGATTTATGTCTCTCATATATCCTCAACTCCTTGCATAAGAGGAATTTCACCAGAAGAACTTCGAGCAACAAGAAAATCGGAAATCGTTATGCTTTTACAGTCCGGTTTCATTCCCAGTTTGGCAAACTTGACAGTGTTCTCGTTCCACCATGAACTGGCATGATTTAAAATCCACAGCTCACCAAGCACAAACATTTGAGTTAATTAAACTTAACATTGTCAAATTATCCAACCATGCTCTGTCCTGGTGCTTTGTTAATGCTATTTCCCCTCATCAACACTCTCACTTTCTCGACTTCGTCCCATTTCCCTCTTTCTGCATAAATGTTCGACAACAAGACATAGTTACCAGAATTCCCTGGTTCAAGATCAATAAGCTCCTTCACTGCACACTCTGCAAGCTCCATGTCTTCGTAAGTTCGACAAGCACTAAGCAATGCACCCCATATAGCAGCATTTGGCTTCATAGGCATAGAGCATACTAATTCATGAGCTTCACTCAAACGTCCACTACGCCCAAGGATATCGACCATGGATCCATAATGTTCAAGTTTTGGTTTAACATGATGCTGTGAAGTCATCGAACGAAACAAATCCCAACCTCTTTCCACCAACCCTGCATGTGCACAACATGCTAAAACTCCCACAAAAGTGGCACCATTCGGGTTCACGCCTCTCGATATCATCTCCTCAAAAAAATCAACCCCAAGCTCACCCTTTCCATTGAAAGCCAAACCAGAGATCATCGCATTCCAAGAAACCACATTTTTCCGGGGCATATCCTTGAAAACAGTGAAAGCTTTTTCCAAAACCCCGCATTTGCAATTGAAGTCAATTAGTGAATTTCCAACAGAGATAAAATCTTGAAATAATCCACTTGAGTCTGCATAAGAGTGGATCCACTGCCCAACATCAACTTTACCCAACCGAGCACAAATTGGGAGCATGGTGACAACAGTTGCTTCATCCGGTTCAAAACCACTGCCTTGCATTTCACGGAAAACCTCCATAGCATCACTATCTCTATCACTTCGCGCTAAACAGGAGATCATTAAATTCCAAGACACAACACTCCGCTCGCTCATTCGCTTGAATAAGTAGAACCCGGTATCAACATCTCCTATTTTGCAAAACCCACCAATCATCAAATTCCAAACAATTACAGCCCTATGAGGCATTTCATCAAACGCCTTCTGGGCCTCCACCATCCTCCCACAACTAGCATACAACTCAACTAGCCCAATCCTTATCGAGCTAAACCTCTCAAACCCAAGACAAACAACCCCTCCGTGAACTCCCTGACCCATTTTCAAATCACCAAGATTCGAACAAGACTTAAGCAACGGTGCGAAAGTGAACTCGTTGGGCCAAATCCCGCGTCGTTTCATGAGTGTAAAGAAATGGAGAGAGTATTCGAATGGTTGGGAGAGGGAGGAGGCTTTGATGATGGAGTTGAAGAGGAAGATGTTTGGGTTGAGTGTTTGCTTGAAGATTTGGTGGGCGTAAGGGGTTTGGTTGAGTGAGGCGCAGAGGGAGACGAAGTGGGTTAGGATTTGGTTCGATTGGTGGAGGTGGTGGCGGAGGTAGTGGGCGTGGATTTGGGTGAGCTGGGTGAGTGTTTTGCAGCCGTGGAGGAGGCGGAGGATCCTCCGCTCCACCTCCCTGGCACTTCCACCGCTCATATATGTGTTTTCCGAGAATGATGGCTGAGGGTGAGGGGGAATAACAGAAATATAAAATTTCAGTTGGGTGTGGTGGCTGTGGCCTGAATCTGATTGATGGCTGAGATAATTGACGGTCAGATTGAGGGGGTCCCAGGAGTGCAAACGAGCCGAGCCGAGCTTTGTAGTGTTCCGAGCTCGGCTCGTTAAGTAAACGAGCTGAAAAACCAAGCTTGAGCTCGGATTGGTCATAAACGAGCCGAGCCCTTATCGAGCCGAGTCAGGATAATTTACTTAACGAGCTTCCTTAAACGAGCCGAGCCTATGTAATCGAGCCGAGCTTTTTGAGCCGAGCCGAGCTTTAACAAGCTCGTAAACTAAACGAGCCTGAAAATCGAGCACGAGCTCGGCTCGTTTACTTATCGAACCGAGCCGAGCCGAGCCACGAGTTGCTCGCGAGCAGCTCGGTTCGTTTGCATCCCCGAGTCTATCGTCGGAAAAGTTAAGGAAGCCTTTAGTAATTATGGAAAACCTCAAGGGAGGTTTTTTAATAAATGCAAACCCCTGGCAACAAAACCAGTATAAAATCCCGTCAGTGCGTGCCTTTCCCTCGAGCTCTCTTTTGTACTTCAGTATCATCAATCACAGTGAGAAGAAGAATTTCCCGATCCATAAAAATGACGAGACGATCACAGATCCGTTGGGCCTGCGCAACTCTAGCCTTGCTGTTACTCTCATCGGCGGCCTCGGCCGACGACGTCGTTGTTCTAACGGAGGAGAATTTCGAGAAGGAGGTCGGTCAAGATCGTGGCGCCCTCGTCGAGTTCTACGCTCCTTGGTATTCAATATTCCACAACTCCATCGCATTTATCTATACTTTTTTGTTCATGTCTATATATGCTTATACTACGGTTTGGAATTCTTATTGATTAGCTGATCAATTTGGTGGAATTTGCTGCGTTTGATGAGTAGATCTGAATGCCTGATAAGTGTGTTTTTTTCATTCAATATGGTTCAGTCTAAATAGATCTGAGCGATAGTAAACTGCGGGGTAAACTGAAGGTGGTGTTGTAACAACGTAGTAGCTTATTAATTCTCAGTCACGTAGGATGTGTCTGTTAAGATTTGCCTTGTTTTGTTCCATGTGAAATGTTTCTTTTTTGTCTGGAGTTGTTGCTTAATCTCGCTTGTATTGATAGATCATACAATTAGAGCGTTTAGGAAAGCCAGTCAGGCTTAGTTTTCGGTTTCTAACTGGCAGAATGCTGTCAAAATGCTTCTGTTGGCTCCATAGATATTGGTTAGCATTATCCTTGAAAGGTTTAATTTCGTAAGCTTTACAAATGTATATAGATAAAGATGATTTTGGAATTGCTTCAAATTGTGTTTATACTTGCATTTAGCCCCATTGTTCCATTAACATATCCTTGAGGTAGTGTTGGTTTAAAAAAAAAAACCCACCACTTTAAGCAAATAAATGCTGAAAGTTGGATTTCTATCCAATCTATCCCTCCTAAAATCTCAGAGGCTGGGGCACACGTGATACGTGTGCAAGTCGAATTTGATAAAATATGAACAATATTCGACTTGCACATGCATGGTGTGTGCTCCGACCTCTAGTTGGGACGAAAATGAGTCGCTAACCAAGGAGGTTCTTTAGTTGGGTGCCAAAATAATAATTTCCTAAAGCCTAGAGTGAAAAAAAAAAAAAAAACGTAGAGGAATGACAATTATATTAACACTCTACTTTATTTTTCTCGTTTTTGAAATGAATGTCAGATATGGTGTTTTCTTTTCTCGTTTATGAAATGAATCAGATATGGTGTTTCAATGTACTAATAATCTTGTTATGTACTCCCTCCATCCCACAATATTGGTCCTGTTTAGGGATTCCAACTTTTTAAGGAGAAAAGAAGGGTACTTGCCCGAGCCAAGGAGAAAAGAAGGGTACTTGCTCGAGCCAAGCCATAAGTAAGAGATTAGATTCATTTATGTAAGTGATTTCGGGTCTAGGTTCGGTGAACCCAGCTTCCATACAATAGAGTCGAAGGACAGCTGTATAGCTAAGGTCTAAGGGCGAATGTGTGCTGCTCTTGCGGGTCCAACTCCTGTGTCCTGTCTGTCCTTTAGTATTAATTTCCACTACTACCCCTTGAACCCCACCTATGAAGTTATTTTAAATTATTTATGTTGGGTAAATTTTTGAAATCTAAGCACTTTTTTACTTGACTTTTTAAATAGGACTAACGTTTTGGGACATCCCAAAATGGAATAGATGACCAACATTATGGGACGGAGGGAGGACTTTTTTGTTCCGGTCGTAGGAAACTTTTGAAATCAGTGTTAGTTTTAAAAATTACAAAAGACTTGGTAAAGGGAAAAACTCATTTTTTCGGTCATAAAATGGGTACACCCTGGTGGGATACTCTTCCAATGCTTTTTGGGTAACTATATTGTAATTCACCTCATTTTTGGAAATGAAAATACAACCCTACATAGAAAATTGTAATAGTTTACCCCCCAAAAAAAATCAATCCGGAAAAGATTTAGAGGAAAAGAAAGGCCCGAAATGCAGTGTTCTAAAAGAAGGTCTGGAAGGCCGGGTACTCGCCGCCTAGGCGCTGGAAGGCCCCTCGCTGACTAGCCCGACTATCTTGACTAATTGCCCGACTAGGCGCCGAGTACTCGGCCCCTGGAAGCTAGAAGGTGCCCGGCTGCCCTGGGGGCGCTTAGCGAGTTTTACAACCTTGCCAAAATGCATTTTGTCCTACGCATCCCAGGATCTAGTGGGAAAAATTGGGTAGGTAATGCTTCTGGACAAAATTGACTATAAAAGGTCTAGAGAGAGAAGAAAAAGGCATAGATGAGAGGAAAATGTCAGGATATACCTTTTTCTTGCAAAACACAATGCCAATCCTTGAAGCAAACCATGAGCATCAGAAGATTTATGTTGGTTTCAGAAGTTTTTTTTTTTTTTTTTGGGGGGGGGGGGTGACATTTCTTGATCTTGGACTGTGTAGTGTTTGGTTCAACTTGACATTTTTAGCCTTATGGTTGTGGAAAGTTAATGGTAAGTGAATGGAATTAAGTATTGGGGAAAACAGAAATTTGACACAATGACATTACACCAACTTGCCTTCTCACTTTATATATATATAGTATCTATTGTGGATAAATCCTAGCAACAAACTTTTCAACTGTAAATCCAACGTGAGGATTCATACTAGCATTTTAGTACAAGAGCCTAGAATAGATACAAAATAAACAAAAATTTACCTATTTTTTGTGTGCGTAACTGCTTAATGGTACAGTGGGTCTAATTATGGGATGACCTAATTCATAGTTCAACTTAGTGTTGATTACACAAACCTATTCGTAGCCCCAGTTCACTGGTGAACAACGTATCATGTATTGAGGTGATAAAACGTTAACTGAGTTGAGTGGGATGAACATTAGATGGGGGATAAAGATTTCAACAGAATGAGCTAGATGAGAATGTTAAAACTTTTTGAAAAAAGGTAATAAATAAGAGAGATAAACTGCATGGCAATGTTTGTTGAAAAGCATTCAGGGTGTTATGCACCCTGAACCCTCCATGGAGCCGCCCCATGAAAGTGCTAACCCATTGCTTCAGAACATGGTATATCAAAGCCTACATGGTTCACGCATTTTTTCAGTTCCACCACAGTCATGCATTGCCTTGGTATTGCAGTTAGGGGCTGGATCATTTATCTTCGATAAATTTCAATCATCTCAAACTTGATCCCTTGTTGCTTTGGGAAACATCAGTATGTTTTTGGGGACTTCATATTGGTAGCCATGGGGCTGCTAGTAAATCATTCCGCTAATGGCATCGTACGAATAAGACTCAAGACTGGGAGATTGGGCTATATGCTAGAGTGATGATTTTTTAATACACTATTTGGGTAGATCATCAGAAGATGATGCATTGATTTTCTTTTTCGTTCCACCATTGTTCTATCCCCTTATTAGTTGAAGATGCGGAGGCTCCTATTTCATAAGATTCCTCTTTTCTGTTGGACATGCTGAGTAAGTACGCCCCATACATATTGTCTGTACTACAACGAGTCCCTTTTACTGATAGTGGTTTCACAATTGACTTTTCTATTGCCCTTCGTACTAATGTGATTTGACTTGCACGCTGCCCTTCATCATGCCGTGACTGGTTGGTTGGGCTGTTTGATGGTTGCACCCATAATTTTGTGTGTGTCCCATGGCAGGTGTGGGCACTGTAAAAAGCTTGCTCCAGAATATGAGAAGCTTGGTGAGAGTTTCAAGAAGGCAAAATCAGTTCTTATTGGAAAGGTTAGTCTTGAGATCCTATAACAATTTTTCTATGTTTGACAGTTTGGTTATTGTAGTGCTTGTTGCATGTGTTAGAGATGAGCATGTTCGATTGGCGACTTATATGTATGTGTGTTACATACGTATTTTCTAGGCCATGAGTTGACATTAGCTGTCAGTGTTGAATTTTGAATTTTGAACACGTTACAATTTCACAATGATCAGTATTAAGGGAAAAACTCTGAAATGAAGAATTTGTGGTGTTTGTCGAAATATATCCGGATTGTAATTAATGTAACATTGTAACTATTTCTTTTGGATCCATTTTCAGCTTTTGTATGTGTATTGATCAAAAGGATGAAGCTTATTATTACGTCTTTGATTTATTGACTTCTTAGCATGAGTCTCATGCCTATATAATTGGTAGGAAAAGTACAGCAAAATCTATTATGACTAATAAAAGTTAGTTGCAAGTTTCTCTAGTAGGGGGCGTGCCATAGCAATTGGTAAATTTGGGAGTTATGGATTCACTTTTTCATGTTAAAGATGATGGCATGATGCACATAGATCACTAATCTGAGAGCGTAACTGGGTAAAGAATGACTGCTTCTAGACGTCTAGTCCAGTCCTTTGCTTTTGTTTCGTACTTCGAGTGATATAAGATGCCATTTCCTTTATGATTAAATATGTTGGTTCTCATCTTTGTTTGCCTTCAATTTCTCAAGTTAGCTTTCAAAACTGCCTCTATTTATCCCTTTTTCAGTTCTGTTGAAAGACTTATCTTTCTCTGTAAGACGTTTACTTGAATTTTCGTATTTCCAATAGGGAAGTCTGTATTGAAAACATGAAGTTGTGTTTCTTACCTTGAAATGAAAAAAACAAATTCAGTTCCATGATAAAGCTTATGTCAAGAATGGCATATAGTTTAGCGTCATTTCATTATTTCATTATTCATTTTCTCCATTCAGAGTGAAATCGCTTACTTATTAGAAGTAAAGATGATTCACAGTTATCCCTGAAATTAAAAAATGATTAGACCTTAGCACAATAGTTTTTTGGGGTCAGTGAAAGCTACTTTTGGAGTTCTTTGATGCTTATTAGACGGTTTGTTGCAGGTGGACTGTGATGAGCATAAGAGTGTCTGTAGCAAATATGGTGTTTCTGGATACCCCACAATCCAATGGTTTCCTAAAGGGTCTTTGGAGCCTAAAAAGTACGTGCATGGAAAGATCTAAGGATTTCAGATTTGCATATGCTCTTCAAAATTCAAATTATTTCCCCACCCCAAACCTTTTACATGTCTTTATTGTGCGTTATCAATAATTTTTTAGGTATGAAGGTGCACGTAGTGCAGAACCCCTTGTTGAGTTCGTGAATAATGAAGGAGGTGAGAATATAAACATCTGATTCCTCCACTTTAACTCGTAAGAACTAATATAATCTTCCTGCATGTTTTTCAGGTTTCTTGTTTCTTCTTTTTTGCACTGAGTCAGTAATGCATTCTAGATACTGGAGTGACTATCCATTAAACACGTGCACATAACCTTAATTTTGGGGGAGAAATGACTGAAGTGCACATAAACTTGTTTAGAATAAACAGACGTGTTTTGCGTGCTATCAATTTTGCTATGTTTAATGTGGTATGTTGTACTTAGAAGTTCGCTAAAATTGGGTTTGGTGCACATTCACTCTTGCATGCCAACAATATACATGACATTATGTAGTTAGTAGAATTTTGAGGACAACATGACGTAATAATATCATTCTGGGTTATTTTGACATGGGATGGTTAAACTTCTGACAAAAGACGTCTTACCTTTCAGCAATGTGCATCCGTGAACCTCTCTCGTATGCCACTGGATGCATCTCTCATGGATTCCCTGATGATTCTCTTGCTCCCTTTGATCAAACAGTTGACTCCAATTTTTTTTTTTGTGCTTTGCTGGTTGATAGAAAGTCTTTTGGATGTCCAATGCATTGAAAGGCCCTTCTTTGTTAGAAAGTAATAAGTCGGAGCCATGAATAGCAGGGTCTAATTATGACTGGGCCTATAGAAACCTGTCTTTGTCTATGATATTATCCTTGAAGACAAAAGAAGAGTCTATCTCAGTTTTTTGTCCATCATAAAAACATTATATTCTATTAGTATGCACTCTATGCCAATAGTTTGGTGCCATAGAGATTTATTTTTTGCTTTACTTGGCAACTACTCTGTACATTCTTTTTAGTATGATGTTCTCCGGAGACAGCTGATAGACTTTCTAGAGATGGTAAAGAGGTTTCTTTCTAGTTGTGACGCGTGAGAGAAGATGTTCTTATGAATGAAACCTTGATTGAGCATTTTTGCTACTAACTAAAATTCAGTTGTCTCGAAAATGATGTTGCTGGGATGAAGGTCATTTGCGTGCTTAGTTTGCTTTGGTATTGCAAGTTCTGCAAGAAGACTTAAAATCACCATTTGATGTACTCTAGCCATTTCAATGTAGGATTTGTGGAGATAAGTAGATGGGGTTCTTCCATAGTTATCTTTCAAATGGCACCTTAAGATGATCTCCAGGTGACACACTATTGACTTTATAATGTTGCTTGATTTTCAGGGACTAATGTTAAGATAGCTGCAATCCCCTCAAGTGTTGTAGTACTAACATCTGATAATTTTGATGAGCTTGTCCTGGATGAAACAAAGGATGTATTGGTCGAATTTTATGCACCCTGGTAAGAATGCATGGTCATCTTTCTTTGTTTTTATGATATATTAGATTTGAGTATTGGTAGCCCCGGTTCTTTAGCATATAGATAGATCGTCCGTAACTCCGCTCAACCCCAGCTTACGGACGGAAATAATGTGCAAGTTGAGATTTAAACATCGATTGCCGGATTTGAATCGTTAGTTCTATGTATTTTTATCTCACTGTAGTTTACTGGCATTAATGGCTAACTTCAGTTGCTACTGTTCCAGGGATCAGTTTATCACAAGTTTTTGAATTTGAAATGCAATTTTTGTCTGCTTTTTTGTGTCCTGACCATGATGTTATGTTTTACAGGTGTGGCCATTGCAAAAATCTTGCTCCTGTAAGTAGATTCCATAGCTTATTGCTTTATAATGTGCATATAAAAATCATTAGATCCCTCATTCTTCCTCTCTCTGTTATGCAGACTTACGAAAAGGTTGCCTCCGCATTTAAGCTAGAGGAAGATGTAATAGTTGCAAATCTTGATGCTGACCAACACAAAGATCTCGCAGAAAAGTAAGTTGAGAATAACTAAGAGTTTCTTCTTAATTAACCCCACTGAAATTTGGGTTTGCAGAATCAACTTTCAACCTCCTTCCAAATTTCTGTCCACCTACTGGCCATATAAAACGAATTATACCTTTCTGCCTGCATTATCTGTTTACCACAGTTATTGCAGCTTAGGAATATTTCACTTTCCTGTGATATTTTTTTTGGGTCTATCTCTAATGCAAATTCCTGCCTACACAGGTATGATGTGAGTGGCTTTCCTACATTGAAATTCTTTCCAAAAGGTAACAAAGCTGGCGAAGATTATGATGGTGGGCGAGATTTAGATGACTTTGTAAATTTCATCAATGTGAAGTGTGGCACCAGTCGTGATACAAAGGGACAACTTACCGACAAAGTAAGCAGTGGAACTGTTCATTTTTTAAGTAACAGCATGGAATCATGATTTGGTTGCAGTATAATTTCTCTCCATCTGTTTCTGTTTTCGTTTCGTTCTTTATTTCCTTCTATTCTGTTCTTTTGTACAGGCTGGTATAGTTGAGAATTTGGAAACAGTGGTGAAGGAGTTTGTTACCGCCACCAGTGAGGAGAAGAAAGCAGTTTACAGCCGGATGGAGGAGGAAGTTGAGAAGCTGAAGGGTTCTGCTGCAAGGTTGTTATGATGGCTTATGTGTTCTATTGGAGTGCAATGTTGTTCACCCTCCTTAAAAGAGAGTGAACAAAACCCTCTCTCTTATATTGGTTGAAATAGTGTGGGTCCCACCCCTGCAATACACTTTTTGGTAAGGATGACATCACTTTTTGGAGGGATGACATCTCTTTTTAGCGGGACCTATACCATTTTAAGCAATAAGATAGAGGGTTTTGTTAATCCTCTTTTAAGGAGGGTGACCAAATTCTTACTCGTTCTATTGCATAAAATTCATGAGAGAACACTGGGTATATTATGTCCCTCGATTCTGCATTTTTCTTATGTTTGTATTGCCTGAATGTTTCAGATCTGGAAAGATATACTTGAAAGCTGCCAAGAGCTGTATGGAAAAAGGTGCTGATTATGCCAACAACGAAATCCAACGGCTGGAGCGCATGCTAAAGAAGGTAATTGCTTTATCTGATTATGTGGTGGTTTGTCTGCAAAAAAAAATCTGCGAGAAATTACATTTTTCTTTCATTTAATAAAAAAATGTTTTCTTTTAGGATAGTTAAAGGCTTACTTCTGTGGCCTGAGCCTCTATGCTTACATTTACAGACCATATCATGGGCATTAGATCCTTCACTAATTTGAAGGTCACTTTTGCCAGCCAAGAAGGCTGTGGAAACGGCTGTCACCCAAAGCCTGTGTTTTGATGGTGATTTATGGAGGGAAAGAAAATCGATTTGTGAAGCTGTTTTTCCTTCTTCTTTTCCCTTTGCTTTTGTTTTCCCTCTGCAATTCCCAACTTAAATCCAAGATCCAAACAAAGGCTAAAGGATCGTTTTTCGTCAATCAAGAGACATTATGGAAGCCGCAAGTTTGCCATAATGTTATGCTAGATATTTTATTTGTCATTGTTATTGCAGCTTGCCATAATGTCATGGCTCGATATTTTATTTGTCATTATTATTGAAACACTTTTAGTTCTTAGAATGACGTTTGTGTTGTCGCGCTTGTTCACATCAATTTGTTGCGGACTGATCTGTGTTATCTTCTTCTATTTGGGTTTTTGTTGGTGCAGACCATTAGTGCCGCAAAAGCTGATGATTTTACACTCAAGAAGAATATCCTGTCTACTTTTGCTTGAACCCTGAGATTATTTGTTACGGCTTGGAGCCGAGGTACCATGCTTCCTCGTTCGGCCTGCCAAGTTTTTCTTTAGCTTGGTGAATATAGCCGAATTCCAATGCTCTTATTGCGCATCTTCTCGACACATTTGTGGAATACAAGTTTCATCATTTTCAGGAGAGGTCATGTGGTGTTGCTGTTGGCAATGAAGTTGCAATTTCGTCGGTATTAACCGTGTGACAACAAATTTCATTAGCCACTAATGTTTGGAGATTTGTCTTAGAATGATCGTCTTCTAGACTGTATTATCTTACTGTTATATTTTATCTTGATGTTTGACTCCATGTGTAAGTGCTGAATGGTTGTGGATCGAAAGAGGATTCCTGTTTGTAAGTTTCACGAATCCTGAAGTAACAATGTTGTTTATTTACAAAAT
The DNA here is from genome assembly GCA_016920895.1 of Vaccinium myrtillus. NCBI lineage: Eukaryota > Viridiplantae > Streptophyta > Magnoliopsida > Ericales > Ericaceae > Vaccinium > Vaccinium myrtillus. Next base: position 22,618,979 of record CM029278.1, on the reverse strand, counting down.
ATGCATGGGTATATATGTTTCAAGTATTTTGTAAATATAGTTGTTTATGTATATGAATACCTAATAATGAATGAATGCATATAAAAAAAGAATACTCCTAAAAACATATATAAATAAATAGGTATTTATTGTATAGATACACATAAATGTATAAATATGTATATGATATTTTAATGAATATTTATGGGAAATGATTTTCACACCCCCCATTTTACAATCAACAACTCCCATTTTTGTCTTTATCCACATGAATTTACAATATTACCCTTGCATGTGTAAAAAAAGTGTATTAAAAAAGGGCAATATTGTAAATTCATGTGGATAAAGACAAAAAGGGAGTGTGGATTGTAAAATGGGGGGTGTGAAAATCATTTCCCATATTTATCTAAATAATATGAATAGTAGTAGCATATATATCCATTGGTATCTATGTAGTTTGTTAAAGGGTTAAAGGTTAAAATAGTCATTAAAATTAGAGAATCCATAATCAAAGTCCGCTTGTGGCTCCTTAACGTGTGTTTTGAGAATGCATTCTGGCAAAATACATTTTCAGAATGTGCACCAAACAGTTACAGAATGCAAAATCATATTTCATAATCACTCTAATCATAATCCATAATCATTCTACAAAATCTGCACCAAACACCCAGATAAGAAGTATCCATGAAATGACAGGAATAAATTTATTTTATTTAATATTTGAGATTCAAAGTCATAGCCATTGTCACTAATTAGACCAAAATGATCAAATTACAAAGATCATGACATCAAGAATTATAAGATCGTTCTCCTATAAATACCAAAAATTGTTGAGGTGTATGTACTATAATCATTTTTGGCATATTAAGAGGCAAGAATGAAAATCATAATTTTAGTGAAAGTATTTTACACACAAAATATATTTACGCAATTATCTTTTTCTTGGTCAATTGTAAACTGGAGTGTAATTCTTTACCATGAGCCCCACCCGCTTTAACGATTACTAGCGGCAGGCACGTGCGATGCACGTGCTCGTGGTTGGTCGACATATACTGTTGATGTCCAATGTGCGCAAAGTATTCTGGTAAAAAACTAACAACGTGCATTGAAGTCGGTCGTGTACTACTGATGGTCAGTGATGTGTAAATTGTGTAAATTATACTGATAAAAACTACCCATAGTAAAATGTAAGCACTGTCCATGTGAAATTCCAAGCATTCGACAAAATTACTATAGATATAAATCTCTACCACAGGATTCGGTTACCCAAAATTTGCAAATCACTCAACATCCTCAACGTTTTTGATAAAAACTAACCGTAGCAAAGTAAGCACTGTTCATATGAAATTCCAAGCATTCAACAAAACTACTATAGGTATAAATCTCTACCACAGGATTCAGTTACACAAAATCTACAAATCACTCTAACTCAAGTCTCAACATCCTCGACGTTGATAATATTTAATCGAAGGGAATTTTTCTGCTGTGCTACTTTCACATGGAAGATGGTTTCGGTGGTTGTTCAACTGACCATCTTTCTAGTAGATCAAGCTATTCCTATAGTAAAGAAAGACAAATACTCAATATAACGACATATTAGCCGGTTTTTAAAGATATAGGAAGTTCGAAAGATGCAATCCGGTTATTTTCAATCTTTTAAATATGATTATTGTTATTGAAATTTAGAGGCCATAGCCCACAAATTTGCAGCCAAAGTAGGCGTGCTTTCTTTTTTTTTCTTTTTCTTTTTTAACAACTATAGGAAAGAAAATTACAATAACTTGATCTACTAGGGTACCGCGGTTTACGTTGAGCTTAAATTTACCAGGGTACCGCGGTTACGTTGTGCCGCTGACAACTTCCACAATTGAACGTCGTACCAGTAGCTGATAGGTCTTTTTATGACAAATGTTGCAAGACATATACCAACATTGTTCTTGTGGTAGTAAATATTATCCAATATTATCCTTTGGAGTGACCTACTTGGTCTTTCTCTCATACCAGTTTTGGGTTCAACCTGGTGTTCGTGGTGCTTTTGGGCTTTGGGTGGAAGTACCGAAGGCCCATATATTCCAAACATGCCCTTCTATTCTCAAACGTCACCTGGGAGCAACTTCTTTATAGTAAAGGTTCATCCACAAATACCACCCGTGGGTCCCAGCGGAAGGTGTCAGGCTTTGCTCTCAAAGTTGGCAGAGTTCGATTCCTCTCCAAGGCAAGTATCGTGAATTACCTACCTAGTGGGTCGGGACGGTGGTCGTTGGTTCGGCTCATCTGGAGGTTTACAATTACACTCTTCGGGTCCAAATAGTGGCCTTCCTATGAAGTATTTCATTCGTCATCAAAGGAAAAAAAAAAAAAAAAAAAGTTTCCTCCACACACACTCCCACCACATATGGTCCCACCGCTTCCCACTTAGACCCATCAATTAGGAGTACTTAATTATTGCCCAAAAAAAAAAAATTATTATTTCATTGATTATTAATTATTGGAAAAAAAATTAACAATATTATTATTTCATGGGTTTCTGCAACCTTGGTTAGGACTTTTAACATTAAAAAAGTTAGGCACGTCATGGTTTGATACTTGTTTCATACGAGGTTTTGCAAGTTTATTTCAACCTTTACTCTCAACAAGGAACAAAATTGAGAAAAACAACCAAATAACGGTTCTGTTTTTTAATAAATTGGAATGAAATATTAATGGAATCTCCAAAATCCAACGGTTTCACGAACGATAAACCGGAACACATCAAACATGTTGAAATTGTAGCTTTGTAGACGCCTATTACAAAATGTCCAACGATGACATACACTCGCAAGCAAATTCTTTGGATAATTTTACTATGTTGCGGCTACATTTTCTGAAACATTTCATTTTCCTAGACGAAAATTTGATCCTTGCCTCTCATCTCAGCAGTCGAGGTCGATAGATATCCCAATTGAACCAGCCAATGTACATTCAAATATTGAAGTCCTCAACCAGAAAGGACAACAGGCTTGGGGGGTTTAAGTACTGCTACTGCTAGAGAAGAAACACTCTGCAACCATCTCAGGATTTATCAGAGTTACCATCATGTAACAAAGAATAAGAAGCATAACCAAGAACAAGCCCCATTCTTGCAGCTTATCTTATCAAAAATTCTCTGATATCCGGAACCAACCCTCATCCAGTCTCAGCATTTTTCATTTGCCTTGTTTGCACAGCCCATTCATAAGCACATTACAGCTTACAACAACAATCAGTAAAAACCTTCAATTATCATTTTAAACATAGTAATCCTTCAGCCTTGCCATGCGACTTCAAAAGCTCAAATCTAACGTGTAGCTTGTGAACGTACCCTTATATATCCATTGACCCGACGTTGACCCTTTGGTTGCCCACCCATGGGGACTACCTTCAGGGTTATCACATATATTCTCAACATCTCCCTAAATATCCTCACGCATCAATAACTAGTCCCACTCAGTGTTCTAAAAGTCGCTAGTCGCTCCCAGGTCGGATGGCTGCCGACTAGCGACTAGGGGACTAGTCGGGGACTAGTTGGGGACTAGTCGGCTAGATTTTTTTTTAAATATATATTCGTCTATCCTTCATAAGTTTTAGTAGTAAGTAGACAAATCAGACAGTCAAACCCCACTGCAATCAATTTTTTAACATTTTAAGACACATTAGTGGAGCTTTTTTAACACACACAGACAAACCAAACAGTCAAAGTGTCAAAACCCCACTAAGATCAGTTTTTTTAAACTTTTTTTAAAGGCTAATGTGTGGGTCTTTTACTTTTTTTAAACTCAAAGTCTAAAAGGTATACACAGAAAACAGAAAACTGCAGCAACATAAACGAAGAGAGAGAGAGAGAGAGAGGTTCACGATTTGCCGATTTGGCCGTCGCCGACTGAGAGAAGAGAGAGCGAGAGAGAGGAGATTTAGAGAGAGCAAGAGCGAGAGAGAAGAGGGTTTACGTGAGAAGTGAGAGCTCTCGCCGTCGCCGGAGAAGAAGAAGCAGCAGCAATCGTCGTCGCCGGAGAAGAAGAAGCAGTTGCCGGAGAAGCAGCAGCAGCAGCAATCGCCGTCGCCGGAGAAGAAGAAGCAGCAGCTTTTTGAGTTTTTCGATGTTCAAATTCTGTTTTTCTTACCCCGATTTTGCGATTTTTGTTCGATTTGGCGACTTTTCCCGACTTGTACGACTTCCCCGACTTGTCCGACTTGGCCGACTTGTCCGACTAGTCGCCGATTTTCTCCCGACTAAGTCGGTCAGCGACTTTTTGGATCGATTAGGCCCTAGTCGAGTCGGTGACGGCCCGACCCCGACCTAGTCGGCCGACTTTTAGAACACTGGTCCCACTATACACAGTCCTCAAGTAAAGGCAGTGATAGCAACACTATCAAGTACAAACCCCATAAATTCATTTGCTATTATTATTGGTAATAGAAAATGGTAATAAAGCAAAAACAATGGGAAAGAAACTGTAAATTCATTTGCTATTATTATGGGTAATAGAAAATGATAATGAAGAAAAAACATTGGGAAAGAAACTGAAAATATATTCTTTTCATGTTTGAACTATGTTAATCATACTTTAAATTTGAAAAGAGAGAAAGTACCAGAAGGATGGCATAGTGTTTGAAGGTTTTGGTGCAGTATTAGGGCCTAAAACAACCTTCAAATTTAAGCTAACTACTATTATTTTCCTTGCGTGCGTGCGTATATGTGCTTGATAAAAGTGAGCCTCTGCATAAGAACTTTTCTTCTCTTAAGGGAAGTAGTGGACAAACAATGATATCTGTACACCGGCAATCCTAAAAAAATGGGGATACGGACACGGCGGGGGACATGCCACATGTATATTTATTTATTTATATAATATATATATGTGTATAATTTTATTTTTTTTAAGAAAAATCAGAATTAAACTACTGGATTTTATGATGTATTTTCAGGAAAAAAATAGTAAGAAGAAGGGATATTGTTGGATCTTGGATGTATATAAGAGAGAGAGAGAGGAGAGACATACCTCTTCTTCGAAATGCTTCACATTACTGATAGAGGTTTCTGTTTTTCGAACTCTGTTGATCGACTAGAACAGAGACAGTAAGAGAATATATATATTTTGGTAAATCACATTTTTTCCCCAGAAGTTTTGATTAATTATACATTTACCCCATAAAGTTTTAAAATATTTCAATTAGGCCCCTGCCGTGTCCCCCCATATCCCCTTCTAAAAAAGTAACTAAGCCGTGTCCCCCTCCACATGGCGTGTCCGGACAAATTTCCCGGCGTGTCCCCTTGTCCGGACATGCGATACGGGTACCCCTAGAGGTGTCGCTGCATCCTAGCTCACATGCATCTGGTGTAGTTCGAGACCCAGCCTCCCCCTTCCCCTTTCCCTACTCACACTAACTACTAGCTCACTAATCGATTTCCACGACCTAAGGAGAAAATCTGTATGCCTTAAATAGATATATATCTCAACATAAAACAAAAAACGTATTGTTCACGTTAAATCAAGAACAATGCTACTGACTATAAAATCAATAGATTCACCAAACAAGGAAGTGATTTAATTTAAATGTTAAACCCTATTCCTAGCAACTAAATAGGAAGCACTAATAGCTATCTGGTGTTTGATATTTTAAGAACCTTTTTTACAGCACATCAAATTAAAACCAATTATTGGGTTTCAGTTCGCCTCATTACCCAATGGAGCGCTGAACCAGAGCGACTTACAGTAGGAGAAGGCAGATAAATTGAAATCCTTTGGTATTCCAAGTCGTAGACATAAAGACATCTATCCTTGCCTCTAGTGAAGTAGATAGAGTTCCCTCTTATCCCGTTGTACTTTGTTGCCGAAATAGACATTGCATCATGTGAATCGAGAAAAATTGCCATTTCTTCGCTCATGCTTTTCACCTCAGACCATGTGCTCGCGGAGAAGTCTGCTCGATAGATTAAGAACCCAAACACCTCTTCGAGAAACAACCCATGTAACATCTTTAGCACCAGCAGGAGCTCCCCACAAGATTCGAAAATGTAAGTTTGAGACCTCATGATATCTGGGGGCACGGGTTACTTAATAACCCACTTATTATTTGCCTAAATTGAGGTTTTGGAGCACTAAAATCGAGAACCACCAAAGTTTTGTCTTGTCGAAGGCCATAAAACTTTCCTTCAAAGGCAGTTGAACAGCTCAAATAGTCTCCATCTTCCAAACTCTGTTCAACAAATTCACTATCTCCAGGTCGACAGAACACGAGAGAATGATTTTTGTTGCTAGTGAATACAACCCGACAATTCTGATCACTTGGGGGTGAAGTCAAAACACATTCGTCATAATCAGATTCGCGTTCTGGGAGTTGAATTTCCTCCATGGATACGAGATTGAAAAGGGAACATTCGTCAGAGTAGCGGCCCTCCAGTACCAACCATCCACTGGCACCAGAATAGCATAACATTTTATTGCACAGTTGAGGGATTTTTCTGACATAGCAACGGTCTTCTGTTATGCTGTAGAAGGTCTGCAGTTGCATATGCTTCCCGTGAACAATTAAAAGCCAAGGATATTCTCGAGCTGCAAGAGGAGGGCGGGACATCAAAAGTCTTTTGTCATCCTCTGTTGCCTCCATCACTGTCTTGCTTTTATCTCTATTCAACAATGCAAAACGAAAATGGCGTACATAAGTTTGCATATCCATGAACTTTCTTACACTAAATGAAGTATTCATAGCAATGGTGAACAAACAGTTGTAATATAAATTTACGTTTTTTATCAGCAACTTATGTTTCGTCTTTGTTAAGAATAGCTATAAACAAAAAAACAAACGCAACCTGTGTATTATATTTACATAATCCTATTGCACTTGAGTGTTTTTAGCTACATAGAAGCAATTTCATCTATAATTTCATCCATTTCACTTGAGTGTTTTTAGCTACATAGAAGCAATTTCATCAAAAGAGACAAAAAGAGGATTATCGGACTCTTTAATTTTTACTATCAAAGCATTCCTAGTTCTGATTCGCTAAAATAATAAGAATACTGACCAAATTTGAGTTACTTGTCTATCTAATCCTAACCCACCTCCATCTTCTCTATTTGATATCCTTCTTATTACCATTTGCCCATCAATATCACTCAATTGACATGCCATCACAGCCGTAACAATTTCAAAAATCAACCCCCAAACAAAATTTTTGATGCACATTCAAACCCCCAACATTAAAAAAGCCCAAATCATCCACTTGTAACTATTGAGGCACTAGGATGTTAGATTCCATATGGAAACATGAAAAGTTAACCAATTCGAGTGACTCCGGAAAATCAAGAAGTGAAAGGAGAAGTTGATTAATTTGTTTAAATCAGAAGAAAGCAGTAAAAAAAATAAAATAAAGCTAAGCTGCAAACTGGGTGAAAATAGAAATGTAAGGGTAAAAGTGAACAAGGCTAAAATTTCAAGATAAAGAGAGTAAATTTAAGCATCTAAACAAAACAAAAGCTTCTCCACAACTCTCTCTTCTATATATATGTAAGATAAGATAGGATACAATAGGATAAGCAACTCCAAAAAAGAAGATAGAATGGGATATGAACTACTATATTGCTTGCACCAAAACGAAAATACCAATGTCAAAACATGTGATAAAAGGTAGGCGATATCAAGACTCGAGACGATGCAAGATAATCTCAACAACTCGCTTGACAAGCTTCCAGTAAAAAGCGTTTATTTTTTTTCCTTTTCCCCTTTTGCCCAAAAAACTAAGGATAAGAGCAAAGTTTTCCGAAAAATATAAATCTGGTCAAGATTTTTGCCTTCTGGCTTTACCAAAAAGAATCTGGCTAGAAAAAACTTTGATTAGAATACTTTAGGTGACATTTTTGTGCTGTTTCATATAGAATGCGTGCTTGTGCTATTTTAACCAAAAAAACCTGGCCAAAAAACCATCCCAAAGCCAAGATGGTATGAAATCTTACGCACCATGATGGTATGCAATCTTATTCCACCAATCAATTGAATTATCTTTTGGAAGAAGAAGAAAAACACAAGTTCGGCATTCTATACACCAAATTCACAAAACATGTACTCAGTACCACGAGCTAATAGAAAGTCCAATTTCAACACCAGCTTTCAATAAAAAAAAACACGGGGGACCTCAGTCCTCACCCTGTCACCCTAAGTTTGGAAAAGCTTGATTATATTTCGATACTGTCGAACCCATACAATAACATGCAATCAAAGCATCAGTACGCATGCATAAATGTTGATGACCAAAAAAGGCCCAACCTTTGTCTTCAAGTTTGGTTGAAGACTGAATCAAACTATCATTACGCAAGCGTAAACATTTAAAATTAAAAAAAAAAAAAGGCCTCAAATTTTGAACCCGAAATCAAATCACCAATACGCACACACGAACAATTAAAACAAAAGAGCCGCACACTTAAGTCTTCAGTTCGAACATCGAATTAGACCTACCTACGCCTAAATAAACAATTAAAACCAAAAATTTGGCTTGCTTTGTATGGTTTTGGTCGGTTGGAACGCTGGCTGTGTTCTTTTTTCCGCATAAAAACAATAACTATACCAAAAAAACAAAACAGAGAGAACAGAAAAGCCCCAAATTTTATCATCAATTGGAACATCAGATAAACAGAAGAAGAAGAATACTTGAAGACTCATCGATGGATTCTTACGTACCTGCTGTAAATCGACAATCGTCGAGCTTTCCTTTGATGGGTTCTTTTTTGTTTGAAGGCTCATCGTGAAGCTTTCCTTTTATATCGTGCGGTGAAAACAGAGAGAGAGAGAGAGAGAGAGAGAGAGAGTTTGGACAGTGTACTTTTTTTTTAGGTTGTAGGAGGGGAAGATCTCAGCCGTCCATGAGTTTAAGTCAAATCCAACCACTCTTGTTTAACTCTTTTTTTCTCGCTCGCTAATGAGTACAGGCTCATCCGTTTATTATTCCAAATCAGACGTATAAACATCAGGTCAGTCCAATCAAATTCTTTAACTTCTTTTTTCTCTATTAAGATTTGTATCCCTTTGTCCTTGTTAATTTTTAGAATCAGATCAAGTGTCGTACTCATGGAATTCTTGTTGTCGGAGTCATTGTAATTCTTGTCTTTCAGTTTGAAAAATCTGAAAATTTTTATTTATCAATTTGATAGTTTGATTGTCTCTCTGTCTCGCTCTGTTTTTTTTGGCTGTAAACTTGATGATTACCGGAACTAATCTTTTGATCGCTCGAGTCGTTAGATTTTTCCACTCCAACTTTAACTGATTGTGATTTGTGAGTGCTTTTATATGGCTGAAAGAATGAAAAAATTTCGTGGATTTTTTTTTTTTTTTTTGCCAAAAGTTGGAAACTGAACATGCCAAATTGAACTTTGTGGCATTTTGTTACTCTGTTTTCTCCTTTTTGTGGGTTGAAATATTTGTTGTCTTACCTGTAGGGAATCTTTGTGTAAGGCTGGGGAATGAGAGTTTACTTCGATTTTTCGGAGACAAACTGAGGCTTGATTTGGGTAAAAATTCCAAGGTGAATGGTTTTTTTTTTTGCCCTTATTCAATTTTATTTTGCATTTGTTAGTTTTGTGTCGACTTTTTGTGGTTTCTTGATTCGTTTCGATGAGAGGAATCTAAAAAGTATATAATTATTAACCAATTTAAAATTTAGTGAATGAAGACAAAAATAATCCATTAAACCACCCAAATTTGGATTATTTTTGTCTTTAGTGCAATATGTAGCATAGGTTTTGAGTTTGTGTGGTCAGTATATAGCTCATAAAGTCGGTACACATTTCCTCCAGACTCTTATGAGCATAGAGAGATTGCTGATTTTTAAAAATAAATTCGCTAATATGAAGTCTCACGTTTGGGTTCAAATGTAAGTCCATTAATGATGACAAAACTAGTAAGTACACATTCTCCTACGTTAGGTGATCATGGGATGTCATGTCTATTTGGTTTCATGAATTTCCAAGAGAGTTGCAGCCCTGTTATTGCACAAAATGCTGTGGTAATCACAGCAATGATGCACAAATGAAAAATATGTAAATCCCAAATATGGGTAATGGTTCATGACTATGGCAGACAATATGATGAAATTTTATTGGAGAAAGGATTGGAGACTGAGTTCGGGCTAGGTAGAAGGTTTTTATTTTCTTTTCTTTTACCTACACTTTTTGCATTTTGGTACGGACCCAGAAATATTTCTATACGAAGAACCACAATAAGGCTATCGGTAATTAGACAGTACGATGTATAGCTCATTAAAATTGTAGACCCAAAATTGGCTCAACTATAAAACAATTCCCACTGTGGAAGAATGTAATCGTCATCTTCAATGGGGAGATTAACCTTGGACTGCAGCAGGGAGAGGTAAAAAGAAAAATGTTTGGATTCCATTGGTGGTTGTAAGGTGAGGGTTTCGCGATTGGATTCCATTGGTAGTTTTTTTTTTTTTTTTTCCAGTTCGAAACAAGGTGAGGTTTTTTTCCATGGAAAAAGCGGAGGATGTGTTTCATAGACAACAATAGAGGGCGACGTGTTATTTGGATGCTTCAATCTTGTAGAAATCGAAAAACAAATGCATTTTTTGGAACTGAAAACAAAGGGCATATTTCTTCTAACTTTTCCTCACAGTCATGTGCTATTGTCCGTTTAAAACTCTAAACAGACTCCAAATAGAAGCTGGCAAGTGCAAAATCTCAAGTAGGTTAAGGGAATAAGTGTTTTTATACTACATTGAGGGGGCAAGTTAGAAAATGGGCATAGTTTGAGGGGGTTTACTGAAAAGTAAATCCAACCACTCTTTAAACTCCTTTTTTAGTTCGGAATCAGTCAGTCCTGTCCGCGAATCTACCGTTCTGTTTATGTAAGGCTAGAACAGAAAAGCCCTTTGCCCTACCCTTCTTATCTCCTCTCATCCTCTCCAGCCGTCTCTCTCCGACACCCTTTCCTACCGTCTCTCTCTCCATGAAAGAAAGCTATCAAGAGCCCTCTCTCTCTCTCTCTCTCTCTCTCTCTCTTTCCATGGAAGAAAGCTATCAAGAGTCGTCTCTCTCTCCCTCCATGGAATAAAGCAATGAAGAAGCCACAAAGCCAATTCGAATGAAAAGGTTCGGTTCTTATTTCATATTATTTTTATACAGTTTACCACAAATCTACCAATCATAGTTGACTCAAAACCTACGATTGGTTTTACAAATTCGGTGGAGAGACATCTATTTTTTACATTCTCTCTCTATTTTTGTTTGATAATCCAGTGAAGCCGAAACACTAAATTTACGATCTTATGTTTTATGTTATTTGTAGATCTGATCTTCCTCGTCAATACAAGTTGATCTGTTTATTATTCGGAGGCAGAGAGTTGGCATCAGGTCAGTAATCTGTAGCATAGGTTTGGAGTTTGTTTGGCTTGTTTTGAAAAGTTGGTGGTCAATTTTGGTCAAGTCAGTATAACTCATAAATTCGGTACATATTTCGTTACATTAAGAGTATATATTTCGTTACATTAAGAGTATAGAGAGATGGCTAATTTTTATTCAAATAAATTGGCTATTGTTAAGTCTCAAGTTTGGGGGGCAAATGTAAGTCAACTAATGATGAAAAAACTAATAAGCACATGTTCTCCTATGATAATTGATCATGAGATGCTATGTCTACATGGTTTCACAAATTTCCAAGACAGTCACAGCCATGTTGTTGCACAAAATGCTGCGGAAATCACAGCATTTATGGACAATTGAAAATTTTGTTAATATTTACAAATTGTAAGTCTGAAGAGGTAGCAACCAATTTAGGATTTTGACATAGCCAAAGTCAACCGATATGGATCTTTCAGATTGGTGGTGGAAGTTTGAGGGGACTGAAGAAATAGGTGGTGGTTATATAAGTTTTGCTGGGTGTGAGGATAAATGTACAATCACGAGGGAGGGGTAAAGATTCAATTTTTTTTAGAGTTTATGTTTCTTTGAGACTTCTGCAAGGAGGTGGGTTTTTTTTTTTGTGACACCACACGAATGAGGACTGGTATCACTCTTGTATTACTCAAGCAAATTAGGTGGCCATAAGAACTCGTCTTCTTTAATCCAAGTGGAATCTGATGTAGGCTGGTTGGACAACACAACAAGGAAATGCTGGACTCTGTATTTTGTAGTGGACATTGTCCAATCATCTAAAATAGTATCAATAGTATCTTTTTATGCTGGGGGAAAAGGTAACGAGAGAAGGCAAGAGGATGTGGGGCATCTATTTCTGCCTGATGGGGTCATGGGAGGGGAATTTAAACAAGAGGTGAATGCGTAACCAAGTTCTTTAAGGTATGGAACACAGGAATTTGTGCAAATTAAAACTTTGAAAGAGCATGCACAACAAGATTGGAATTTTGTTGTAGTGTCAGATAGAAGCCATTTGAGATGAGCGCAAATCATAATTGGCACAACATCCCTAGATATGACAAGAAAGAGGAAAAGCTCATTGCATACTTCCCATTAGAAGGCTTCTAGGCCGAGGATGTGTAGCCCTTTCCATATGGGAGGCTCCAGGTTTTTGGTATCAGCATCAAATTTAGGCTTTCCGAGGCTTGAGTCAGATTTTTTCGCCATTAAACTCAAAGCAAGAAGAATTTGAGCGTCGTGAAGACCATAGAGCCAAGGCCAACCCAAGATAATATGGCCCACACCCATGGGGATGCCATATCACCAAGAATTGGATAGGACTAAATGTAGGGATGTAAAGGGTTCGTTTTAGTTGGTTTTTATGGATAAACTAAATCAAACCGATGTAATCGGTTTTTAATTATTGGAAACCGAAACCGATTGATCCTACCAACAAACCGCACCAAACCACTTTGTAAAGATAACTGTTTACAAAAAACATAACAAGTGATTGGTAGTTTTAAGGCAAAATCAGGTAATAACAATAACTCAACACTCAAGTAATATTAAATTCACAACTACTATCTCGCAATTACATGGCAAAACAAAACCATGTTCACCCAAGATATGCAGTTGGGCAGCCATAGCAGGAGACCTAGATAAGAAAACCAACACTCATTAGTTCATGTTGCAAAAAAAAGTACAGGATAAATGTTCTTTAAAACAGTACTTACTTTTTCTTTTTGGTATAAAAACAGCAGTCATAGCTTTTATAAATAGGGGGTGAATCGGTCAGTTTTCAGCTTTTATAATTGCCTAAACCGGTTTTAAACTGAAAACCGAATCCCCTTCAATGAAACCGCCCAGAAATGTAAGAGGTAAAAAACCTGTCTAAACTCACCGGTTTTGTTCAGTACAGTGGGTATGAATGGTTTACAGTTGGTTCGTTACATCCAATGTATAAGGCACCTTGCTTTTTCGTACAAGTGTCATTGTCAATTATTGCGTTGCAAACACTGTCTTTGCCTTTTGATGTTGGTGTGGACAATCGTTTATATGGGCCTATCAACACTAGTTCATTAGAAGATTGACTTGAAGTCACACGGTCGTCGCTCGTCTTGTGTTACATTGTATACTTTTCAAATTACTCACTCACATACTTCTCAATCAATATGGAATTGGTAGATATTTCTCTGAGTTTCTCTCTCATCTCACACCAACAAGTGATAGTGGGGTTTGTGGCATCGGAGCAAGAGGTTGCCTGATGGTTTGCCAAAATAGTTTAGCCCTACCAATGACCTTCATTTTGCAAATTGGAATTTGTGTCATTAGTCAATCCGATAACCAACAATGAAAGCTTTAGGTCCAAGTGTCCATCGAAAGTAGGCTTGTTGACTCGAATACTCTTTCTTTCCTTTTTTGGTGGGCAACTCAAATATTCACTGTGGCTCACTCACCTAGGTTTCAACTATTGATCATACAATGCACGGAGCGCGATGTCATAATTTCTGCCGGTCCTTCAACCAGTACAGTACTGCTTCTCATGATTCTCAGTTGAGGGTAGATTCTTCTCATCGGGTAATAATGCCTTTGACTCACCTTTGGCTGCTAATAATTCCAATGTTGATAATTCTGGTATTCAGGCTATTATGCCTATTATCTTTCAACCTGATCATGAACTCATAAACACCATAGAGTCTAATATATTCCTTGTTTGACTAAAATCTTTGATCACCCACAACAAGGGTAAAATGTATAGTGTAAAAGACGTTCACTTGAAAGACAAACACGAACCTAAAGGTTGTTTATTCCCATAGTCCCCCTAAGATTGAAAATTTGTTTATTGCAGATAGATAACTTTCTCTATTTGACGCAGTGTGTTTTTATGGTAGCCACTCTCTATCAATATATCAGTATACTAGATTAAAAAGATGGAAAAGGAGTAAACTCGATCAATTGTGACTATTAGGGACATCCATCGAGCTTGTCGATTAGTTATGTGGACGATATTTACGACGTACCCAAAAAAAAAGAAAAAAGGAAAACCAAATGTGCATTAATTATGTTGGAACTTACGAATACAATAGTACCTGGTCTAGGCGGGAGCAGGCGCCTCACCCGCGAGCGGGACGGCGTGGGCGTGCCGGCGCGGGCTCCGGCTCTGGCTTTGGCTGGCGGGTGCTGGGGTGTGCCTGCAATTAGGTCATAAGAAGTTAATTTAATAGATATGTAGTTATTCATGCCAAGTATCCTAAAGTGCACTAATGCAATATTGATATCTCCTCTCTGACCTTTGTATCTCTCTCAAATTCTCAAGCGCAGAGTTGATTTTGTAGTGAAAAGCCTGTTTGATCTGGTTAAAAGTTGATTTGTGCTTATGATGAGGGGTTTCAAATTGTGTTTTTTCCGGTAACTAGTTAGATGTCTTTTTCAATTTCTATTTCTCATTCGGATTTTAGCAAGGTTCTGAATACCGTATCTGTTAGAGTACCGGTTCTCTTACCGGTACGGTACATACCAGTACCGGTAGGATATCGGGTTCCGTTTTCGGAGTTATCGATATTAGTGTTATTTTTCAACATCAAAGAATTTAGGATCACAAATACAGTTGTCGAAAAGAAAAATAAACATAAAAGAAGTCTGGTACCAACGGGTATTGGCCGGTATTGTTCGGTACCTAGCCGGTATTGTCCGGTATTCACCGGTATTGGTTGGTATATAAAATAAAAAAAAAGGTATTTTCCGGTATTGACGGGTACCTGTCGGCACGGCCGGTATTTCCTAGTACGGCGAGTACCCGGCCGGTATGGCCCGGTATTGGAGGCGGTACGGTACATGGGGTCCTTGGTACCGTTTTTATGCAAAACCGGTATGTACTGGCCGGTACGGTATGATATTCATAACCTTGGATCTTAGGGAGTCACTGAGGGATTCTATGAGGTCAGGACCGTGTCAAAACAGTTAGAAACAAGATTAGGGGGCTAAGTATTGTTTTTGGCATTGCAAATTTGTGGTCATTGATGTGAACTCCATTTTCTTGCATCAAACCATAATCTCATCCATGGCTTGATGCAACTCGGAATATTCCATTGAGATAAAATAGAGAGAGAAACTCCCAAATGGGATACAAAGAGATATGCTCTTGATATTCTTAATTCAAAATGATAAAGGCTACCAAAATGAAAGATCCTCACACCTATATATAGACTCAAGACCCTACTAACCTTTAAAGACACTAAAATGACATTACTACCCTTCAATTGTACTGCATCAGGACTCCCCCTCTAAAAGAAAACTTGTCCTCAAGTTGGACTACATGACACATGACACTAAAATAAAGACTACATAAAGTTCTTGTTGTGCATCTTCAAATTAGACATGTTGCTGCATTCCTTGATCAACGCGTCACCTTCAACACAACCAATCTTCAATATGAGCTTCTTTCTGTAAACATCCACCACATCCATACTTATGTGCCAAGAAACCACCCATTTGCCATGCCTCTTGTGTGGAATCACATCATAAAAGTAGGCCATCACACTTGTATCCAATGCATGACGCCAAGAACCATCTAACATGATGTGCAAAAAGTCCAACTTCACTTCATTGCCAAGGCTTGCTCGAGTGAAAACCATGCCCAAAGGATCTTCAAGCACCAAGTAGTCTACACCCTCTTTCGGCAACTTTGGAACTTGTTTGGGCACCTCTACATCACAAACTTGAGCATCTTGCACCAAAGACAATTCAAGAGGCATCTCTTGGAAGCGACTACCAAGCTTTGTCTCTACAAAATTCTCTAAAACAAGTGGGACATCAAAAGCAACCACTTCCGGGTTTGGTAGCACGCCAACTCCATTCTCTTCTTCTTGTGCTTCCTTGCTTTGTTGCCTTGCTATAGGGAAGCTTTCCTTGAACATATCAACAAATCTCTCCTCTTCATTGCCAACACTAAACTCTTCATCATAAGTAGGAACATCTTCAAATTCTCCACTAGTCTCAAAGATGGAATCATCTTCAAACTCTTCATGTGGGAACTCGTCAAATTTAGGAAGAATATCATCATCAATATCCGCCATAGAACCAACCCTACAACGTGCCCGATTTCTTGACTTTCCTTGAGAAATCCTTTAGAAGCAAGCAACGTAGTAGGAGGAGATTTTATGGTCACCTTCTTTGTCATAGGTAACAAAGTGAATTGTTGCTTCTCCTCGAGTACGGTGTTGGTATTCTTCCTACCATCATGTACGGATAGCCTATCATATTGCCACGGACGACCAAGTAGTAAATGACAAGTATCCATAGGAACCACATTGAACCACGCTTCATCAAAGTACTTTTGGAGAATGGAGAAAGAGACCAAACATCTATTAGTCACCTTGATTTCATTGCCCGTCTTGAACCAAGAAAGATTATAAGGATGGGAATGCTCCTCCACTTTAAGTTGTAGCTTGTCCACCACTTCTTGAGAGACGACATTCTCACAACTTCCGTTATCGATAATCATGTTGCACACTCTACCTCCAATGTTGCAAGTGGAGTAAAATAGGTTGGTACGCAACCAATCCTCATTGCTATCATCCTTAGGAGTAAGGAGAGTCTTCTTGATCATCAACGCATGACCTTGTTCCTCTTCTTCGTCACCCCCAACTTCTTCAATTACGGCTTCATTGTAAATAGGAATACCATCTTCACAACTTTCCTCAATAAAAAGTGCCTTGTTTCTACTTCCGAAAGCCTTCCGACAATCCGAAGACTTGTGACCCGGTTCCCCACACTTAAAGCACTTGAATCCCCCACTTTGGCATTGACTTCTAGTTCCCGAACCTTCGAATTGAGGCTGATTTTGAGTGGGAGTCGAAGCTTTATTCGCCCGGTTTTGATTACTAACCCCAGAAGAAGCACCTTGGCCACCAATAGAGGAAGATCCACTCCTAGAATAGGAGTAGGAGGGTTGTTCCGACATGGAACCGCAATTGTTGCCCGGATCTCAAGAACTTTCTCTTTTCTTGCTTTTCGGCCACCAAGGCCCGATTGTAAGCTTCCGAAACCGTCCACAAAGTTTGCATGTCAAGAGCATCTTGGATTGAAGGCTTCAACCCGCTTATGTACCTTGCAACCCTGTGATCTTCATTTTCATTCAATTCAACTCTAGCTACAGGTTGATGGAATTCTTCCGTGTACTCTTCCACACTTCCACTTTGCTTGAGATTATGCAAACTTTTGTAGAGGGCAAGAATTGCTCATTGAGCTTCTTCTTCATTTTCCCCCATTCTTTGATCTTTCCTTTTCCGCCACTTTGCCTAGTGAGTTGTAGTTGCTCCCACCAAGCGGATGCTTTTCCTTTTAGACGGATAGTCACCAACTTCACCTTCTTCTCCTCGGAGACTTCACCATAGTCGAACACTCTTTCAACGATGCTCAACCAATCAACAAACTCATCCGGTTTGAGACTTCCATTGAACTCGGGAAGCTCAATCTTGATATTTTTCTCCCACGTATAAGGGACGTGAATAGGAGGTGGCCTACGCCAATTAGGTTCACCAAAAGGGTTCTCAAAATGACTTTGAGAATCCTTGAATTCTCCACTACCCGCCCGCGATACATGCAAACCTTGCACCATCGCCATTAGGGTAGCAATTTGTTGCCTCATCTCTTCTAACTCATGGTTCTGGTTGTCAAACACTGGTTCTTTGCCATCATTCACCATAAAACCTCTAGCTCTACCACCTCTTCTACCTCTACCTCCTCTATGAGCCATCCCAACACTCAAAAATCAACACCAACAATCAATTCAACCCCAAACATGCAAAACTCAATCAATTGGGACCCCAAACTACAACAAAATCATCTCCAAACAAGCAAATCAACCCAAAAGAAGCCGAACCCGGTCAACTCAGTCACAAAACCCAATCAACTCAGTGATTTATACCCGAACTCAGCCAATTCAGTAGAATACAGCCTCAAATCATAGGCAACCAGCATAAATTGGCACTAATTGCAACAAACCAAGGCAAAATCGCAACAAACGAGTGTAACCCAAGTGAAATCGAACCTGTATTTCGTAGTAGAGGGATTGAAACTTCTGGGTTGAAGTCGAAATGGCCTATTTGAGCTCAAAAAATGCAAAACGAGGTCCCTTCTGCTGATCTCGAGTGCCGACACAGTTATTCAAGCAATGAAAGGGGTAGAACTAGCTGATTTGAGCTTCAAAAATGGATGGATCAAGTTCCAAGCTTGGTGAATCGACCTCAAATAGCTCGAAAGGCCTCAATTCAAGCTTGAAGCTGGTTGAACGACCTCGAAAGTGACTGAATCGAGTTCGAAAGGGTTCAACCAGGTGCGAGAATGGTTCGATTCAAAGTTATGGGTTCGATTTAAGGGTTTCCGAGTGTGACTGAGATGATTTTGGGTTCGTATAGGTCTGATTAGTGGGTTTTTGGGTCGATTTAGGGTTGGAAATGGTTGGAAATGGGTAGATCTGAAGATTTCGAGTGGAATGGGTTGATTTGGGATTTTCCGGCGAGCCTCCGGCGCCGTTTTCCGGCAAGGTCTAGGTTTCCGGCGAGATTCAGGTGAGATCAATGGTCAGGATCTGAGCTCAGTGCTCTGATACCAAATGATGCAACTCGGAATATTCCATTGAGATAAAATAGAGAGAGAAACTCCCAAATGGGATACAAAGAGATATACTCTTGATATTTTTAATTCAAAATGATAAAAGCTACCAAAATGAAAGACTCACACCTATATATAGACTCAAGACCCTACTAACCCTTAAAGACATTAAAATGACATTACTACCCTTCAATTGTACTACATCATGGCTCTTTAATATAAGAGTCCAATAACTTCTGAGCTTTCAAAAGTGATAAGAACTGATGTCCCTCCATTGCTCTGGATTGAGCCACTTTTGTGGTCTCCATGTAGAAACTGGTATTCAATGTACATGTAGGGGCTATTTTATTCTTGACTGGCAGAGCACTTCTGCATAGCCACCCATTACCCACTGTGTCAATTTTGAGTGACATATTTTGCTTCTTTAGAGCTCCTAAACTTGATGTATCCCTATTCAATACCTGGGCAAAAGTGCTCCTAAACTTGATGTATTCCCATTACCCACTGGTACTCATAACCAGCCTATGTATTTGTTCTTGTCTCTTACGCAAATAGTACTCATTATCAATGCTTTCTCCTCCACCATTGTTTTGATTGCTGATATAACTGGTATTATGCTCCCCCTTCCTTTGGAACGGATGCACCTTTTGCTTTATTTTTCTTCATTCTGGCCAAAACATTCCTTTTTGATAAAGAGTTTTTTATTCTCCACCCATATCGTATTCACCTTAGAAATTGCTATGTCCACAGATACAGGACAATCATACCTTACAAATCTAAAGTTATTTCCCGATCTACTGCTTGCTTCTCTTCCATGGGATGAAAGCATCCTTGACCACCCCATAGTTCTCCTTTGCTAGTTTTGATCCAACTCATCTGGAACATTGTCCACAAAGTGAAGATCCCAGTCCACTCTTGCTTGCGCCTGCGTCCTATGTTAATCACTGGAATCTATCCTACATCAATCAGTATTCCTTCTGCCCTCTCTCTCTCTCTCTCTCTCATAATTTTGGTCAAATTACTACTGGTAGCACAGTCCTGCTAACATTCTTTACTCTTTTCAACTGGATATGCTCATAGGGGTTATGGCTGGACTCCTTATCTCGCTCTTTACATTGAGTACCAATAACCAATAGGGGAGAGAATTTCAGCATCAAAAACCATAGCTTACATTCCTATTTTGCATTGAGGAGTTGTGAGAGGTGTCTCGAATTGGATCCTAATTGGACCTGGGGTCCCTGCTGTGAGGGCGGTGCACGACACCGTGCCGTGCAGGCATCCGACCGTCCATTGCGAAAATGCACGACTTGGATTTAATCAAGCAATGGATGACTTAGATTTGCATTGAGCTCAGATTAAATCCGAGCCGTTCATTTTCACAATGGACGGTCGACAGCACGGTGCCATGCACCACCCGCACAGCAGGGCCCCCAAATCCATCCTCTAATTATGAAGATAAGCTATTTTGCGACTGGTGAGCCAAACTGTGCTTTGTGCGTTCCAGCTTGGCTCGTTCACAGTCCAGTGAGCTTGCCTCGAGCTCGAATTGAGTCCAAATCTCGAGTTGAGCACTTGAGCTCAATTAGTATTTAAGAACTGGACAAGTCTTTATATAAGAGGTGAGATTATGTACACCACAAGCTAAGTTACAGCTACTTCGAGCTCCGTTTGTTTACTGAATAAGCCAAAAATTCTATTTGACCTCGGCTCTATAATAAACGAACCAAGCCTCGAGCTACTCACAAATATCTCGGTTCGTGTGGGGCTCTATGCACAGGGATGGAACTAGGAATTCATACACAAGGGGGCCACATCATGAACAATAAGTTTCAAGGTTTAAGAATCTCAATGTTTAAATACCTAAATAATACCCAAAACAAAACACAACATCGAGGCACTTTTTGTTTTTCTTTTGGATCGGCAAGGAGAAGATATATCTAAAACCTGTACATATCATTAAGAAGGAATGTGACTTGCCACATTTTTGTCATTCCAGACAATGCCCCTCAGTTTGAATTGGATTGAGTTGCACTCTTGGGGGTAGTTTAGGTATTGTTGTACAGTTTTGATTAGGGCTGGGAAAAAAAGGGAAAAACTGAACCGAACCGGTGAACCGGTTGGAACCGATTTTTTTCCCCACAAAAACCGGTTCGGTTCTCGGTTTAGTATAATTAGTTGCCGGTTCAAACCGAACCAAACCGGTTTTATATATTATACACATTTTATCTTTATTACCTAATATATAAATACTCGGACGTCTTCAGCCGCCCCATCCCCAACCCTTCTGACCCTAAAATTAATCTCTCTCGTCCCTCCCTCCCTCCCTCTCCTTCGTCGAGATCGGGTAAACTAAACCCTAACCCAACTGTAGAAATCTTGATCAATAGCTCATCAGAAAGAAATCTAAATCGAGTCGAGACCTCGACTGAAACCGCAGCGGTAGTCTCCCTCTCCTTCGTCCATAGCGTATTCACCTTAGAAATTGCTATGTCCGCAGATACAGGACAATCATACCTTACAAATCCAAATCTATTTCCCGATCTACTGCTTGCTTCACTTACATAGGATGAAAGCATCCTTGACCACCCCATAGTTGTTCTTCTTGCCAGTTTTGATCCAACTCATCTGGAACATTGTCCACAAAGTGAAGATCCCAGTCCTACTCTTGCTTGCAGCCTGTGTCCTATGTTTGTTAATCACTGGAATCTCCTACATCAATCAGTATTCCTTCTCTCTCTCTCTCTCTCTCTCTCAATTTTGGTCAAATTACTACTGGTAGCACAAGTCCTACTAACATTGTCTTACTCCTTTCAATTGGATATGCTCATAGGGGTTATGGCTGGACCCCTTATCTCGCTCTTTACATTGAGTACCAATAACCAATAGGAGAGAATTTCAGCATAAAAAACCATAGCTTACATTCCTATTTTGCATTGAGGAGTTGTGAGCCATCCATTGCTTGGATTAAATCCGAGCCGTTCATTTTGGCAATGGATGATCGGATGTTGCACCACCCGCACGGCAGGGCCCCAAATCCATCCTCTAATTATGAAGAGCTATTTTGCGACTGGTGAGCTGAACTGTGCTTTGTGCGTTCCAGCTTGGCTCGTTCAAAATTCAGTAAGCTTGCCTCGAGCTCAATTAGTAATTAAGAACTAGACAAGTCTTTATATAAGAGGTGAGATTATGTACACCACAAGCTAAGTTACAGCTACTTCGAGCTCGGTTTGGTTACTGAATAAGCCAAACATTCTATTTGACCTCGGCTCTATAATAAACGAACCAAGTCTCGAGCTACTCACAAATATCTCGGTTCTTAGATTTTATGAAAAATGAAAACCGGTTCGATTCTCGGTTTCATATATTTAGTTGCCAGTTCAAATCGAACCAAACCGGTTTTATATATTATACATATTTTATCTTTATTACCTAAAATATAAATACTCAGACATCTTCAGCCGCCCCATCCCCAACCCTTCTGACCCTAAAATTAATTTCTCATCTCTGCGGCGACCCAAGACGATCGAGCCATCGAGGCAACGCCTCTCTCTCTCTCCCCCTCCCTCCCTCCCTCTCCTTTGTCGAGATCGGATAAACTAAACCCTAACCCAACTGTAGAAATCTTGATTAGTAACTCATCAGAAAGAAATCTCGATCGAGTCGAGACCTCGACTAAAATCGCGGCGGTAGTCTCCCTCTCTCTCTCTCTCTCTCTCTCTCTTGCACACACACAGTCACCGTACTGAAACAGAAAAGGTTGTGCTAATTCTAAGGATTGATCTATTGTATTGATTGTTTTAATTCCAAGTTTAAGCTCTTGATCCATTTATTGTACTGATTGTTGTAGGTTCAATACTTGGCTTGAAATGTAATTCTTCTCCTGTTGCAGTTCTGTGGCAGAATATGGGACAAGAAGAAAGAATCTGTGACAAGAAGAAAGAATCTGTGAAGCTGGTTGTGATAAGAGCAACAAGTGGTGATTGGTGACCGTTTGGAGCTAAAGGTGAAGCTTGATGAGGCTAGCCCAACATGAACCGAATCGAGGTCTAGATGACCGTTTGCGGTTCAGTGCTACTCCCGAATTGACTTTTTTCGGTTCAACAAATATGGCCGCAAACCGGACCGAATCGAACCTGGTTTTAGCCCTAGTTTTGATTCTAAATGGGCAGGGCAGAATAAATTACTGTTTTGGGCAATATATAAATTAAGTACTGAATTCTTTACATTGCTTTGCTTTCCCAACAAGAAAAGTAAACCCTTTCTTTTCCTTAATTTCAGGGGGTAAATGTCCTCACTCCTCACATTGAAAAATAATTACTCGTGTACAGATTTTTTTATTTATTTTTGGTCGGCAAAAACATTTATTAGTGAGATCTTTACAAAAGATAGAACATCAAGATGGGAAAAGAGGGGAGGAGATTTCAATCAAGGGTTGAAAAAAGTCTATAATCACCCAAGGATATAGACTTTTTTCAAGTGTTGAATGAAATTACTACCTTATTACGGTGTTCGTATGCTAGATCGAACCACGAAACTCTGGCCACATGTCTTTTTTGATTGGTTCTTTGTCACGCATGCACTTCTTGTTCTGACTTTGTCACTTTGATTTGTTTCCCATTTTCCTGATTATAAAGACAAAACAAACACCATTCAACAAACTGTTCATAGGAGTATAATGGTGTTTGTTTTGTCTTTATAATCAGGAAAATGGGAAACAAATCAAAGAAGAAAATGACGGCTGTAGTCGAGAACAAGAAGCAGACCCGCCGTGACAAAGAACCAATCGTGTGCAGCACATGTGGCCAGAGTTTCCCAGGGTTCGATCTAGCATACGAACACCGTAATAAGGTAGTTTTCATTCAACACTTGAAAAAAGTCTATATCCTTGGGTGATTATAGACTTTTTTCAACCCTTGATTGAAATCTCCTCCCCTCTTTTCCCATCTTGATGTTCTATCTTTTGTAAAGATCTCACTAATAAATGTTTTTGCCGACCAAAAAAAAATAAAAAAAATCTGTACACGAGTAATTATTTTTCAATGTGAGGAGTGAGGACATTTACCCCCTGAAATTAAGGAAAAGAAAGGGTTTACTTTTCTTGTTGGGAAAGCAATGTAAAGAATTCAGTACTTAATTTATATATTGCCCAAAACAGTAATTTATTTTGCCCTGCCCATTTAGAATCAAAACTAGGGCTAAAACCAGGTTCGATTCGGTCCGGTTTGCGGCCATATTTGTTGAACCAAAAAAAGTCAGTTCGGGAGTAGCACTGAACCGCAAACGGTCATCTAGACCTCGATTCGGTTCATGTTGGGCTAGCCTCATCAAGCTTCACCTTTAGCTCCAAACGGTCACCAATCACCACTTGTTGCTCTTATCACAACCAGCTTCACAGATTCTTTCTTCTTGTCCCATATTCTGCCACAGAACTGCAACAGGAGAAGAATTACATTTCAAGCCAAGTATTGAACCTACAACAATCAGTACAATAAATGGATCAAGAGCTTAAACTTGGAATTAAAACAATCAATACAATAGATCAATCCTTAGAATTAGCACAACCTTTTCTGTTTCAGTACGGTGACTGTGTGTGTGCAAGAGAGAGAGAGAGAGAGAGAAATAAAAATAGGGGTAATAATTGAATAATAATTGAGAAAACTGGTTCTTGAAAACCAAAACGAACAAAGCCTATATATATCCAATTGAGCTGAATTTTCGGTATATGTAGATTTATCGGCTCTACAGTTATACAAGATAATAAAGAGATTTGTGCATGCCGAAGCCCGGTCCATTAATAACCGGGCTTCATTTTAATATTTCCAAGCCCATCCAAATAAAATTTTGTTTCCAATGTCTGTTCAAAAAGTCCATTTATTTTTTATAGCATATATTGCAGACATAAATTAATTAAGCATAACAATCACAAATTATAATTCATAACCGTAGATTTAATGTCTGTTTGGGCTAACCAATTGGATTTACGAAATAACACACTTAAAAAGAGATGGAGGGAGTTTTTTTTTTTTTTGGCTAGGCGACGGAGGGAGTAATTAAATGAAGTGAAGTTGAGATAATTAAAAAAGTCAACAAAAGTCCAAAAAATATAGATTTAGAATTTTTGTCTTCTATTAAATATAATTTTAGCTTCTGAAGGTAATTTTTTTAGTCCCTCTATCCCTTAAAAGTGTCCTGTATTAGTTCTTTAGTTTGGTGCAAAGAAATTGAAATATTATGCACAGAAACACTTTTTTTTTTTTTTTGAAAATTACACGTCTTTTTGTATGAGACACCTATTTAGGGATGAATGATATATGAAACATGAGCCGGAACTTATGGTGTTGTGATGTACAAAATGGCAAATTTTCTACTGTATTAGTAGAAAATTCAGTACTCAAGTGATGCAAAGCAGCTGAAAATGACTTACTTATACTCTTATTTGATGTAAAATTTATGAACTAGGACACATGTCCATTTGTTAAACAAACAATCGAATTAAAAGACGTGTATATTTGGTAGCATTCCCATGTTTTGTTATGTTGGTTTCATTTTTCTTTTCTTTTTTTTTTTTTTGAACGGCATTTTTTTTTAACAACAAAAGTCAAACGGGGAATTCGTTTCATCGATTTCAGTGAACCTTTTTTTTGTGTGTGTGTGTGTGTGTGCATATTTTGGCTTTTATGCTAAGTTATCTTTATATTTGTGTATCAATATTTGTGTGCTTTGTTTTCCATAGAGGGGTCAACCAACACCAGTTGGTTCAGTTTTTTCACCAAGAGGTACATTCTCTCAGACCATCACCATCACAGGTGATGCAATTGCTTCAGGTAGCAGTCAAGTTGCAACAAGTTCTGTTATGGTAAGCAATCATAAGGCCTAACTCTAAAAAACAATCGTAATTTCATTTGTAAATAATATTTTTTCATGCACTTATTTCCCTTGTGTAGGTTGGAAGAGGCAGAGGAAGGGGCAGGGGTTCAAGTGGAGGAAGGGGAAGGGGTTCAAGTGGAGGGAGAGGCAGGGGTAGAAGTAGGGGGAGAGGCAGGGGTAGGAATGGGAATCTCTTTGAGGTATGGTCCAATTTTGGTGACTTTTTGTTACTACTGAGCTTAACTTTATTTACTTATAATTGTTTCCACATATTACAGAGAGAAATGCCTTCTGGACAGAGCTCCAGACTTAGTGACCCTAACTGAGATCAAATTTACACCAGGTACTCAGGTTTTTTTTTTTTGTCATATATACCATAGTAAAGTGGTAAGCATAAATAATGGTCTAACACTATTAATATACTTTTGACGCAGATGGCCTTTTTGTTTTTTGGTGGCATCTGGTGTTGTTAGAAGGGGGAGACGAGAATTTATGCACAAGATAAGTGAAGTGAACATTTTGATGACCTGCTGTCGTGGGTTGTTTGAGTTGCTGTCGTGGATTGTTTTACCTACTGCTATGGGTTTTTTGTTGTTGGGTAACCTAGTCATGCTCATACCACAACTATCTTTTTGGTTGGTTGGGCACACACCAGACACTTTTGCTTTGGGTATTTTTTTGTTCTTGTGGGTTTTTTTGTTAATGGGACCTAGTCATGCTCGCACCGCATCTATATTTTCTGGTTGATCAAGCAAGTAGCAGAAACTTCTAGTTTTTTTGTGTGGCCAAGTTAGTTTTTTTGTTGCAGGCAATGGGCTTCCTACACATGCCATATGCTGCACTCTCTGGGTATGTGGGGGATACTTTTGGGAAGTCTAGTATGGGACTTTTGGGTCACATGCACAAACAGTTAAGTGGCAAGGATGTTGAAAATAGCCTTTTTCTTGTGTGGTTAATATGCACATATGGCAACTACAGGTGCTCATTCTTTTGTTATTTTGTTGATGGGTACCTCTGGTTCATAGTTTAGGTGGTACGGGTGGGATAAGTGACTTTAAAACTTTGGGGTCACATGCACAAATGGTAGGGGTTGGATAGGATGTTAATACTGACCCCTTTTTTTTTTTTGTTATGTATGCACATATGGCAATAGCCTTGTTTTAGCAAGTTTGACTTTGGAACTTTGAAAATGGCGTCTCTTCTTTTTTTTTTTTTGGTGCATCATCTGGCAAGTTTAAGAGCTCATGTATCTTTTGTAATTTTTATAATTTGGGCTCATCTAGTTTGTAGTTTGGAAGCTATGTAATCTTTTGTTTTTATTTTGTTTAGTTTATATTTACTTAAGCTTGTGGATGATATATGGAACATGAGCCGGAACTTATGGTGTTGTGATGTACAAAATGACAAATTTTATACTGTATTAGTAGAAAATTCAGTACCCAAGTGATGCAAAGCAGCTGAAAATGACTTACTAATACTCTTATTTGATGTAAAATTTATGAACTAGGACACATGTCCATTTGTTAAACAAAAAATCGAATTAAAAGACATGTATATTTGGTAGCATTCCCATGTTTTGTTATGTTGGTTTCAATTTTTTTTTTTTTTTTTTTTTTGAACGACTTTTTTTTGGGAATTCGTTTCATTTTTCTTTATAGAAATTGCCCACCAATAAATTATTTACTAAGTATTCATGCATTTAGATTGTAACTAGTGGCAAGGGCTATTTTGGGAATTCAACAAAGGTTAATGGCTTACCTCATCAATTCCCGTTACTGTCACTGACAACCAAGTAATAGAAGGGTGCTTTTGATACTAAAATATAAAACTCGGGGAGGCTAGTGCTATTTCAGATAAAGTCAGTGTAATTTACCCAACTAATTAGTTAAGTCATTAGTGGGCCAAGACTAGTTTAAAAAAGGGATTTTCTCTTATAAGGAAGGGAAGGTCGGTCTTCTCAGTGGTATGTATAAATAGTACAATGAAGGGTTTTGTTTTGGGGGATGTGAGGAAGCAGGGGATAACAGTCAACAGAGAGGGATTCCACGGAGAAGTTGCGCACATCAAAACGCACCACGCACAAGCACAATTTCCGTTGTGCACAAGCACGGTTGCTGCTGTTCGGAAGCAGTCACAAGGCTACAACAGAAGAAGGAGAAAAAGAAAGGCTTTGGGTTTATCCTTTTTCTCTTGTGAGTTTTTAATTTGCTTTTCAATGGAGTTTTGTTCTTACATGATTATTGATTTTAACTCCATGAGTGGCTAAATCCTTCTAGTTTTTTTAGATTTCTAGGGTTTTATATTCAAGGTTTGAAGTTTTTCTTCTTCCGATCGTCATATCGTATTTATATGTGCGGCTACAAGATAGTTTCTGAGATAGACTATACGACATAAGATGGGTCGTGCCGCCCCTTAAGTCCGGTGGGACAATCCGTGCTGTGTTGATATAGCCTATACGGTGTACGAGTCTTGTAATCTCTTTGAGGATTATCGGTAGGAATTGCTACCCATGAATGGCTAAATCCTTCTGAGTAGAATAACGAAGATGCCTCTCCAAGTAGTATAGTTTAGATTTCTATGGTTCGGTTACTGAATTTTCTAAATAATTGCACCATCTCGGACCGTGTGCACATTTAGAATTGGACTCTTTATGACCTGTTTTATAAATGGGTTGGGTTTGAGTGCATTTAAAATGGGTTGATTTGGAGAGGTTACTGGTTTGGATCAACATCCTGTCAGGGATGGGGGAGCTGACTAGCTGCCATCCCTCAAAATGACGTAGTTTTGGGGGTTTTGAGGGGTACCCTATGTGTTGGTAAAGTTTTGGGGGTTTTGAGGGGTACCCTTATTTTTCTTAAAATGTTCTTTACGGGTTTTGGCAAAAAAATTAGTTCAATCCGATATCAGTAAGAGCTTTTTCAGAATTTGTAGGGTGTCTAACGAATTATGAAAAAGTCCTTACTACTGATATTGGATTGAACTAATTTTTTGCAAGAACCCGTAAACAAATAGTTTAAGAATAATGATTGGTTTTGAATCATCTTTATAGGTCAAAAAAATCAGTAAATCAATTAAGAGTCAAACAAGGCTTTACCAACACAATTAACATTACCCCAAAACTCCCAAAAACTACGGGGTTTTTTTTCAATCCTAAATGGTTTAAAAAATAACAGTAAGTCAATTGAGTGCCAAACGAAACTTTAGCAAAACACATAGGTCCCCTCAAACCCCCCAAAACCACGTCGTTTTGGGGATGGCGTCGCTGCCGCTCACATTGTCGTGTTTGGATATCTTTGTTCATTCCTCATCGTTTATGGACTACTAGTAACCCTATATAACTTGAACTGATCGAACCCTATCTATCAGGATCACATAGAAACCTTTCTTTTTCTCTCCTCTTCAATCTGCTGCAACTGCAACAGGTATGCTATCTCTTCCTCTCTCTCTCTCTCTGCGATTTTCGAAATACAAGAAAACATCTTATTGCAACTATTCACATAGGAATTGAATTTGTGGTACCAATTATAATTGCATCGCTGGTATTCAGTAAACATGTTATGTTATTAAACAAGTCACCATGCAAATAGCAATCATATATAAAGACGAAAAAAAAAAAGCAGATCTATTAGGACAAAATAGGCAGGAATAAAAAAGGCAAAAAATTATGATCCAATTCCAATTTTATTTTTTTTTAATAATGACAAAACGAAGTAAAAAAGACAGATTTTTGAACTTATTTTCGGTTATATTAAAAAAGTTGAGAGTTTTAATTATAATTTTTTACTTTTTCGATCCCTCTCGTCGTGATAAACCAATAATATAAGAAAATTTGACACAAAACTAACAAACGGGAAAAAAATCTTATAACCTAAAGTTGACTTATTAGGCTAAAGTAGGCCCAAGTATAATGGTAAAGGTAAAGTTAAAACTATCATTTACCTTGCTCTTTGTGTTTTGCAGTTGAAGAATTGGTAATTCAATTGGGTGAAATTTTAACATTTAAATCAGTATTGATGCTGATAGAAGTCACCCATTATACGTCTTTATACTATTTATGTTGAGAGAGACTACGGACAAATCTTCAACGCAACGAGTATTCGCAACGCCCTCTTACATGATGTGGGTCCCATTTTAGGAGGTTGTAAATTATCCCGGCATCTCCACAGATGATTTACTCTGAAGTTGTACTAAAAAAGCAAAAATAAAAAATAAAATAACTTTTATCCTCTTAAGTCTTAACTTACTTTATGACCTCATGCGACCTTTCTTACTCTGGATTCTATGCAAGGAATCCCTCATTATATAACATGTTGCTCCTAATGACTCGGATTTTCAAATTGACACCGCTGGCACAGGTCGTGGACTTAGCTGAGAAAAAGCTAATTGTTTCTTGTGCTGATAGGGATTTTCAGCTTTTGAATGCTCTGGTCTTTTCAAAACATGCCAAACCCCAGTTGAATATCTAATATTCATGTGTTTTTGTAAATTCTGTTATTGAAGTTACAAGTAATAAAAGAACGGTTTGTGGAAGGAGCTGTGGTCAAAAGTTTTGGAGAAGGTTTGCTCTCAACTTGTGGCCTGTTTTGAATTTTTATTTCTGTTACCTTCGGCTTGTCATCTTTATCCTCTTGGGCGCTGTTTGCAAGATGGGATGAGACACTACTGTCAATACATTTCTAATATCAGCCTTCCCCTAATAGATACTTGCAAGATGGGATGAGACACTATTGTCAATACATTTCTAATATCAGCCTTCTCCTAATAGATAGTACCTGATTAGCATTGCAATGAAGGCATCAACGACGATGATGCCACTCTCCTTGTTCTGTGTTGGTCTTGTCTTACAGTAGTTTCGATTGCCATCTCATTCTTGGTATTTTTGCTCCCTCTGTACTTCAAGTTTGAGGCATAAGATCGCTTCCTGAACCACAAGAAGCAAAATTAAGGAATTGAATAAGGTTAGCCCTCATGCAACCCTTCTTACTGTAGATTCTATACAAGGATCCCTTATTATCATGTAGCTCCTAGTGACTTGGGATTTTCAAATTGACCCCGCTTGCACAGGTGTTGGAATTAGCTGAGAAAAAGCTAATTGTTTGAAGTATTTGTTTGATGTGCTGATAGGGATTTTTGGCTTTTAAATGCTCTGGTCTTTTCAAAACATGCCAACCCCGGTGAATATCTGATAATCATGTGTTTTTTAAAATGATCAAGTTTTGGCTCCCCATCTCGATGGACATGCCATATAGCTTTTTATTTTTTAGTGAAATCTGCTTGACTTTGATCCTGTATCTCTTTTCATGTAATTTTTGCAGAGCATGGATGATAAAAAGGCTGCGTCTTTGATATCAAGCCAAGAAGACCCCAAGAAGATGGAGCCCGAGAGGAGTTGGTCTGACCTTCATCCAGAGATTTTAAGCTTGATATTGTCAAATCTTTTTTTCTGGGATTCAAGTAATTTCAGCGCGACTTGTCAATCATGGAAATCAATTGTTCCACCATTTCCGCCCGCAAATGAGTCTTTGCTTTCCAAGTTGCCGTATTTGATGACCTTAAACGGTAGTGATTGCAAATTCTTTCAGCCACTACGCAACGAGATGTATCAAAAGGAAATTCCGGAGTTGAAGAATGCACGAATCCGTTTCTCCAAGTACGGCTGGCTGTTAATGTCTCAGGGTGAGCGTAGCATGTTTTTCTTCCACCCGTTTACAATGGCAAAAATCAAACTTCCGGATTTACCTACAAGAAATTGGTTCCATAACATATGTTTTTCATCTCCGCCAACTTCATCAGACTGTATGGTCATTGGAATTGAACGTTACAGCACAGGCATGGACTTTTGCATTATTTGTTGTGGAGAAGATGAGTGGACATACGAACATCTGGAAAATAATCTACCTTTCAGCATGTCTGCTGCCAGTCCGGTGTCACATAATAGGAAACTCTATTGTTTGGGAGAGGGGGGAAATGTGGGCGTACTTGATCTTAGCGACGATAAATGGATGATTTGGGATGTTCTTTGCAAGCCCCTCTATAGGTGGCCATGTTATAAGTACCGTCAAAGTTTCATGGTGAAATGCGATGATGGGAATGGGTTGCTGGTAGTTTATGTGACTTACGAGGAACGACGTGTTCTTGTCAAAAAGCTTAAGCTTCCCGAGATGTTATGGGAGGACGTGGAGTGTTTGGGAGATGAGATGATTTTTGTTAGCCATGGGGCATCCTTCTTACAAGATGCCGTAGAAAAAGGAATGGCGAATAAGATCTACTTTCCGAAATTTCGTGGCGAGAGTGGGGTTTTCTATTCCCTCGACACTGGGACGTATCACTCCATCGTTGGCGATTACCCTTGTGGGGATTCGTTCAATCTGGCTGATCAACTCTCCTGCACTTGGATAAACAACATCGAATGTAGCAGCAGCAATACAATTTCAACTGTTCAAGAATGGCAAAGAATCTGAATAAAGGGTGGTTCAACCTTTCAAGTGTTATTTATTTGTCTCCTATGCTTTCTGTCGTTTGTCGTTCGAAAAAGTTATCTACTGTTATTTTTTTCAACATATTCCTCGTTAAATCACGTTTCAAGTTCTCAATTGTGAACGAACAAGTTCTTAGATTAGATATGGGCAAATAATTTATGCTAATTTTAATCCCTCCATTGTCTGTTGGTCTGCTAAAATACTCGCGATAAAAGGTGATCTGAGTGTGTATCGATTATTTTGACGGTAGCTGCCGTTGTGTTCAGCAAGTATTTCGTTTTCAGAGGGTGGAATTTAGAGGTTTGCTTTCTCTTAACACGCAGACAAGCACTACAATATTGCAACATACCAAGCGCCAGCTGATACGAAATATAGACCACTTTGCCGAGGAGTCCAAGTTACAATACTACAATATACCTTGAGATACATTAACCGTATACTAAATGTTAGGAGAGAGGGAGTTACAAAAATTTCAAGTTTATAATGCAAAAAAGTAAAAAAAGAGGAGCTTATTACACCCAAAAAATTATTTTTTCAACACATAATTTCACGTTCAATATGGGTTTTGTTTGTTACATCTCGTTGAGTACCTTGTTCAGTATGATTTTGTTAAAAAAAGAGGAGTTTACACCAAAAAAATTATTTTTTCAACACATAATTTCACATTCAATATAGGCTTTGTTTGATACACGGGGAAAGTACGGGCCGGTCCAGTTTTGGACCCGTACTTCCCGTCCGCTCCATCTAAAATCCCAAAAGCACCAGTAACTCGGTAAGCTATAAGGTTTTGGACCCGTACAGGACCAAGCTTAATTTTTCTTCTCTCTCTTTATTTTACATTTTAAAATTTAAAACTCCCAACCGTATGAAACTGCCTAAACCCTATGAAAGTACCTAACCTAAACCCTAGGGTACCCTATCAAAGTGCCTAAACCGCTAAAACTCTATAATAGGAAAGTGCACCCTAAACCTAAACCCTAGAGTACCCAATAAAAGTGCCTAAACTGAACTCTAGGATACCCTATGAAAGTGTCTAAAACCTTAGAGTACCCTATGAAAGTGTCTAAACCACTAACACCCTATAATAAGAAAGTGCACCCTAAACCTAAACTCAAAAATAGAGTGATTGACCTTAATGGTAATTAAAAAAGAGTGATTGACCTTAATGGTAATTAAAAAAGAGTGATTGACCTTAATGGTAATAAATATTTGTTTTCTGACCTTAATGGTAATTGTTTCTTTTCAAAATGACTTAACAAGCCCATTTTACAAACGCATTTAGACTTCTTGGATCAGTGACTTCTTGGATTGATACTTGTTTCATACGAGGTTTTGCAAGTTATTTCAGTACAAGAATGGGCTTGTTCCAGTGGCGGCTCCAGAAAATTTGAACAGGGTGTTCAAGATTTACCTTAACTCTACTAGTTCTACTAACTAGTATATACATACAAATGTTTCATATATTAGTGTGCATAATGAGGCCAAATTATATGAAAATATATAAGATATCACAAATTTTCTTAGCGAATTCTATGTTATTGGGTCGAGTAAAACTAAATCAGGAGATAAATACACTAATATTTATAGTTAAAATTTGTGTGCTAATAGGTTTGCACAAATATTTATTTTCTCATATAGAGAGTTGATTGTTGCTCAAAGAGAAGTCATATGATGATATCAATACAATAGATACTTCTTTTTTCTTAATTTTCCTAATTTTTGTCGTAAACAGTGTGCACTTTGTTTTGAATTGGTGTATTAAGGATTTTATTGTGAATTACCAAGATTGGTGAGTGTTCATGGTATAAATGTTAAAAACAAAACCCGATATAAATTTATCACATGTAATATAAAATATAAAAGGCTTTACAGTGTACATCGACCATCTACGAGAAGACTTTAGACTTTAGTTTGATGTTTACATAAAATTAATTTGTGGGCTGATTTGTTGAGCTAAGTGTTCAAATATTTTTGAGTAGGGTGTTCAACAATCGCTATACTAAACTAAAACTAAAATTTTTACATGTATTTCTGAACATTTTTTTTTTTTTTTGAGGGTGATCAGGTGACCACCCTTTCATAAGGGTGGAGCCGCCTATGGCTTGTTCGGTTGTTTTTATTGCATGGATTACAAACGCATTTAGACTTCTTGGATCAGTGAAATGAATATCACATGTGCCACATGGAGGTGTTTGGCCGTGGTGATTATTTTGGTTGATTCTACATTCTGGATTGTGATTCCAGATTTCGGGACTCTGGTAAACTTATAATTAAAATCAGTGAAGTTGTTTGGTGAATGTATAGAAAACAGATTATGCATCTTGGAAGTGTTTGGTATTATACTTTGATAATTAGATTGTGGGCATACATTTAACCATGATTCTCTTGCGATTGTTTATTTAATTAGCTTTGTAATATGAATCATAGTAAAAATGTACATATCATGCATATTAAATATTTTAAAATAGTATAATTAGATAGAATATATATTAACACAGAAATTTTTAAATATGTTTTGAAACATATATACCCATGCATATTTTGTAAATATAGTTGTTTATGTATGTATATACATATCTAATAATGAATGCATGGGTCCGTCTCTTATCCGGACTTTTAATTTCCGCACCTCGTGATCCAAAAATTTTTTTGACGATCCGATCTGTCCAATGTGTTCAGAAGGTGTTTTCAAGGGTCCACGCGAAAAATCTTCAAAAAAAAATACCGGGAAGGGCTTGATCCAAGCAGTTTTCGCAAAAAATGTAAATATATATTTTTTGCGAAAACTGCTTGGATCAAGCCCTTCCCGGTATTGTTTTTTGAAGATTTTTCGCGTGGACCCTTGAAAACACCTTCTGAACACATTGGACGGATCGGATTTTCCAAAAAAAATTTGCAACACAAAAAAACCCCATTTTTCCTTAAATCCGGGAGTGTGGATAAGAAATTTTACCATGAATGCATATCAATACATGAATAAAACGCTTATATAAATAAATATGTATTTATTGTATAGACTATAGATACGCATTCAAATATTTTTAGTCTGTACACATTCAAGTATTTTGTTAATATAGTTGTTTATGTAGGTATATGCATACCTAATAATGAATGCATATAAAAAAAGGAATAAAAAAACATATATATATATATATATTATATATAGAGTCCGGTTCTAGTCCGGGAGTCCCGGATCCGGGACTCCACTTCCCGATATTTTTTGACGATCCGATCCGTCCAATGTGTTCAGAAAGTGTTTTCCAAGGTCCACGCGGAAAATCTTCAAAAAAAAATACCGGGAAGGGCTTGATCCATGCAGTTTTCGCAAAAAATATATATATACAGTTTTTGCGAAAAACTGCTTGGATCAAGCCCTTCCCGGTATTTTTTTTTGAAGATTTCCAGCGGGGACCTTGGAAAACACCTTTTGAAGACATTGGACGGCTCGGATTTCCCAAAAACAATTTTTAAAAGCATCAAAACACCGAAAACCCTTCAATCTGGGAAATCCGGGATCCTTGACAGGATCGCCGGTGATTATATATATAGACAAATTATCTAGTCCAAACCTCCCGAGAATAAGGAAAAATTGATTTTTTTTGTGTTGCAAATTATTTATGGAAAATCCGAGCCGTCCAATGTGTTCAGAAGGTGTTTTCAAGGGTCCACGCGGAAAATATTCAAAAAAAAATACCGGGAAGGGCTTGATCAGCGCTTTTCGCAAAACCGTATTTATATATTTTTGCGAAAACTGCTTGGATCAAGCCCTTCCCGGTATTTTTTTGAATATTTTCCGCGAGGGACCCTTGAAAACACCTTCAACACATTGGATATATACATCCGTCTCTTATCCGGACTTCTCGTTTCCGGACCTCCATGTTCCAAAATTTTTTTGACGATCCGAGCCGTCAATGTGTTCAGAAGGTGTTTTCAAGGGTCCACGCGGAAAATCTTCAAAAAAATACCGGGAGTGCTTGATCCAGCATTTTTCGCAAAACCGTAAAATACGCTTTTGCGAAAAATGCTTGGATCAAGCACTTCCCGGTATTTTTTTTTGAAGATTTTCCGCGTGGACCCTTGAAAACACCTTTTGAACACATTGGACGGCTCGGATTTTCAAAAAAAAATTTGCAACACAAAAAAAACCCATTTTTTCTTAAATCCGGGAGGAGTGGATGTGAAGTTTTTCCTATATACATATACAATAAACTTCTAATAAGGGACCCTTATTTAAGTTTTCAAGCGGACCTAGGGTATTTTCGACTTTCCGGACCAAATTTCGACAATCCGAACCGCTCAATGTTTTTAAAACGTGTTTTTAAGGGGCCCCGCAAGGAATCATCAAAAAAAGTAACCGGGAAGGGCTTCATCCAAACAGTTTTTGATAAAAGTTATATATATGTAATTTTTATCGAAAACTGTTTGGATCAAGCCCTTCCCGGTTATGTTTTTTGATGATTCCTCGCGGGGGCTCTTAAAAACACATTTTAAAAACATTGAGCGGTTCGGATCGTTGAAATTTGGTCCGAAAAGTTGAAACTACCCCTAGGTCCGCATGGAAACTTAAATAAGGGTCCCTTATTAGAAGGGGGTCCTATATATATATATATATATATATACGGCAATTATCCAATCAAGGAGGTTTTTTGGTGTTTTGATGCTTTTAAAATTTTTTTTTGGGAAATCCGAGCCATCCAATGTGTTCAAAAGGTGTTTTCAAGAGTCGACACGAGAAATCTTCAAAAAAAATAAAAATACTGGGAAGGGCTTGATCCAAGCAGTTTTTCGCAAAAACTGTATATTTACAATTTTGCGAAAAATTGCTCGGATCAAGCCCTTCCCGGTATTTTTTTTTGAAGATTTCCCGCGTGGACCCTTGAAAACACCTTTTGAACACATTGGACGGCTCGGATTTTCAAAAAAATATCGGGAAGGTGGAGTCCCGGATCCGGGATTCCCGGATTAGATCGACTCTCTCTCTCTCTCTCTCTCTCTCTCTATATATATATATATATATATATATAATCCGGATCCCCTCAGGACTCCCGGATATAAGCTAAGTCCGAACTCTTAATCTCAGCCGTTGGATCTCATCCAACGGCTATGATGGAAGGAAGGGTCTCGCGGGTTATAAGCGACCGGGTCCGGGTAAATTAATCTCGCAACACAAATCGGGTCATTTCCTTCCTCCCCTTTCAAACGACAACCAACAAAGAGAGAGAAAGAGGCTTAGGCGATTCACGGCGATTTTCAACGTACCACCAAATCGAGATCCGATTCCGACATCTCTCTCTCTCTCTCTCTCTCTCTCTCTCTCTCTCTCTCTCTCTCTCGCGTTGGAATTTGGTACGACTCTGAAGAACTACGGTTATGGTTTTTGTTCGATTTCGAATCGAACTAGGGTTTCAAACTCGATTTGTACGAAAACCCTAGTATAGTTCGATTTTGAAGTACTAGGGTTAGGGTTTTTGTTCGAGTTCGCGTATAAATTGTGCGGTTTTAAACTCGAACTATACTAGGGTTTCAAACTCGAAATTTAGGGTTTTTTTTGTCACTTCACGATTCAGATTTTTCAAGAACTACTAAGTTCGATGGATGTGTGTGAATAGCTATGCTATTATTTGTTGTTGCAGTTGAATAAATTTCCGAATTGGTCCAAGATTAGACTAAATGTCCAGTGTTTGATGGAATCGAAGATTGTGAATGTTGAACTAAAAATATGGCTGCTAGCTTAGAAGGGTCTGCTATTTTGTGCCATACATTCTTATTGACATTGAGTTGAAATGACTGATTTTGGACGTGTTAATCTTGCGAGTTGAAATGACTGACTGAAATGACTGATCTTGGACCAATTCGGAAATTTATTCAACTGCAACAACAAATAATGGCATAGCTATTCACACACATCCATCGAACTTAGTAGTTCTTGAAAAATCTGAATCGTGAAGTGACAAAAAAAACCCTAGATTTCGAGTTTGAAACCCTAGTATAGTTCGAGTTTGAAACTGCACAATTTATACGCGAACTCGAACAAAAACCCTAACCCTAGTACTTCAAAATCGAACTATACTAGGGTTTTCGTACAAATCGAGTTTGAAACCCTAGTTTGATTCGAAATCGAACAAAAACCATAACCGTAATTCTTCAGAGTCGTACCAAATTCGAACGCGAGAGAGAGAGAGAGAGAGAGAGAGAGAGAGAGAGAGAGAGAGAGAGAGAGAGAGAGAGAGAGAGAGAGAGAGAGAGAAAGAGACCTTGAATGTCGGAATCGGATCTCGATTTGGTGGTACGTTGAAAATCGCCGTGAATCGTCTAAGCCTCTTTCTCTCTCTTCGTTGGTTGTCGTTTGAAAGGGGAGGAAGGAAATGACCCGATTTGTGTTGATAGGGTGACCCGCGAGATTAATTTACCCGGACCCGGTCGCTTATAACCCGCGAGACCCTTCCTTCCATCATAGTCGTTGGATGAGATCCAACGGCTGAGATTAAGAGTTCGGACTTAGCTTATATCCGGGAGTCCTGAGGGGATCCGGATTGTATATATATATATATATATATATATATATAGGGTAGGCTTCTAAACGGGATTCCCGTTTCCGGATCTCCATGATCCAAATATTTTTTTGACGATCCGAGCTGTCCAATGTGTTCAGAAGGTGTTTTCAAGGGTCCACGCAGAAAATCTTCAAAAACAAATACCGGGAAGGGCTTGATCCAAGCAGTTTTCGCAAAAAATGTATATATATTTTTTGCGAAAACTGCTTGGATCAAGCCCTTCCCGGTATTGTTTTTTGAAGATTTCCCTTATGGACCCTTGAAAACACCTTCTAAACACATTGGACGGCTCGGATTTTCGAAAAATAATTTGCAACACAAAAAAAATCAATTTTTTCTTATTTTCGGGAGGTGTGGACTAGAAGTTTTTCGTATATACATATATATGATCAACTTCTAATAAGGGATCCCTCATTTTAAATAAGGTGAGGACCAAGCAATTTTTCCACTTTCCGAACTAAATTTTGATGATCCAAACCGTTATTTTTTTTGGACGAATCCTCGCGGTGGACCTTAAAAACACATTTTAGACAAATCTAACGGTTCGGATCGTCTAAATTTGGTCGGGAAGCATGAGGTCCACACTTTGGTCCTCATATAAGAGTCCTTATTATAAGTTTCTTGTATATATATACACCAGTGATCCAGTCAAGGATCCCGGATTGAAGGGAAAAGGGTGTTTTTGAGGTTTTAAAAAATTGTTTTTGCATAATCCGAACTGTCCAATATGTTAAAAACATGTTTTTAATGGTCCTCGCGATAAATCATAAAAAAAACAACCAGGAAGACCTTGATCCGAGCAGTTTTTCGCAAAAAACTGTACATATACAGTTTTTATGAAATACTGCTCAGATCAAGCCCTTCCCAGTAATTTTTTTTTTTGATGATTTCTCGTACGGGCCTTTAAAAACACGTTTTAAACACATTGGACGTTTCGGATCATGAAAATTTGATCCGGAATTATGAGTCCCGAAATTAGGGATCCCGGACTAGATCATGACTGTATATATATATACACAAATTATCCAATCAAGGATCCCGGATGGGAGGTTTTTTGGTATTTTGATGCTTTTAAAAATTGTTTTTGGGAAATCCGAGCCGTCCAATGTGTTCAAAAGGTGTTTTCCAAGGTCCACGCGTGAAATCTTCAAAAAAAAATACCGGGAAGGGCTTGATCTAAGCATTTTTTCGCAAAAACTGTACATTTACAGTTTTGCGGAAAAATGCTTGGATCAAGCCCTTCCCGGTATTGTTTTTTGAAGATTTCCCGCGTGGACCTTGGAAAACACCTTTTGAACACATTGGACGGTTCGGATCGTCAAAAAAATATCGGGAAGGTGGAGTCCCGGATCCAGGACTCCCGGATTAGATAGTGACAGTATATATATATAGTGAGCTTCCAATCAGGTATACCTATTGGGCTTCCCATCAGGACTCCTATTTGTTGTATCGGTATTTATTGTATAGATACACCTATAAATGCATAAATATGTACATGATATTTAAATGAATATTTATCTAAATAATATAAATAGTAGTAGCATATATATGCATTGGTATCTATGTAGTTTGTTAAAGGTTAAAATATGCATCAAAATTAGAGAATCCATAATCAGAGTCCGCTTGTGGCTCCTTAATGTGTGTTTTGAGAATACATTCTTGCATAATACATTTTCAGAATGTGCACCAAACAGTTACAGAATGCAAAATCATAGTCCACAATCACTCTATAAAATCTGCACCAAACACCCAGATAAGAAGTATCCATGGAATGATAGGAGTAAATTTATTTTCTTTATATTTTGAGATTCAAAGTCATAACCATTGTCACTAATTAGACTAAAATGGTCAAATTACAAAGATCATGACATCAAGAATAAAGATCGTTCTCCTACCTTCTATCTAGGTTTATTTTTTGGTTACAGTTTCTTACTTCGCAATGATCTTTGTTTACTTAATAGGCCCACAATCCATTTCCAAGTCTAGTTCCCTGGCTATAAATACCAAAAAGTGTTGAGGTGCATGTACCATAGTGGCAAGAATGAAAATCATAATTTTATTGAAAGTATTTACACACAAAATCTATTTACGTAATTATCTTTTTCTTGGTCAATTGTAAACTGGAGTGTAATTCTTCACTTAAAAGAAAAGAACAAACAACAAATTAAATTACCCAAAAACAAACAAACAACAAATTGGATAAATAACGGAGCAGGCC
The DNA here is from genome assembly GCA_016920895.1 of Vaccinium myrtillus. NCBI lineage: Eukaryota > Viridiplantae > Streptophyta > Magnoliopsida > Ericales > Ericaceae > Vaccinium > Vaccinium myrtillus. Next base: position 22,577,893 of record CM029278.1, on the reverse strand, counting down.
CGTTGTGGTTCATGGGCTCAAGCCAGTCCAATGTAGTTGAATGGATAGAAACTTGTTCGTCAATCAGTCGCTGGTTGGCCCAATTATTGGCCTCCTTTTTATTTCGTTCATCAGTTTTGGGTTCAACCTGGTGTTCGTGGTGCATTTGGGCTTTGGGCGGAAGTACCGAAGGCCCATATATTCCAAACATGCCCTTCTATTCTCAAACGTCACCTGGGAGCAACTTCTTTGTAGTAAAGGTTCCTCCACAAATACCACCCGTGGGTCCCAGCGGAAGGTGTCAGACTTTGCTCTCAGAGTTCGATTCTTCTCCAAGGCAGGTATCGTGAATTACCTACCTGGTGGGTCGGGACGGTGGTCGTTGGTTCGGCTCATCTGGAGGTTTACAGTTACACTCTTCGGGTCCAAATAGTGGCCCTCCTATAGAGTGGTTCATTCGTCATCAAAGAAAAAAAAAAAAAGTTTCCTCCACACACACTCCCACCACATGCATATGGTCCCACCGCTTCCGACTTAGACCCATCAATTAGGAGTACTTAGTTATTGCCACCAAAAAAAAAAAAACAATTATTATTTCATTGATTATTAATTATTGGAAAACAATTAACAATATTATTATTTCACAGGTTTCTGCAGCCTTGGTTAGGACTTTTAACATTAAAAAAGCTGGGTCAAGGATTTGAGTTTAGCAGCGGATATATGATTATATTTGTTTGAGTACGCCGCGGTCATTTGAATATCGGTAAGGATTTGATTAATTCGTCCAATTTTTAGTCACTGATACTATTATTTCATCGGTTTCTGCAGACTTGGTTAGAACTTTTAATAACAATAAAAAAAGCCGGGTCAAGGATTTGATTTTAGCAACGGATTTAGGATTGAATTTGTTTGAGTTCAATGCCGCGGTCATTTGAATATTGGTAAGGATTTGATTAACTCATCCAATTTTTAGTCACTGATATTATTATTTCATTGGTTTCTGCAGACTTGGTTAGGACTTTTAACAATAAAAAAGTCGGGTCAAGGGTTTGACTTTAGCAACAAATTTAGGATTGATTTTGTTTGGGTTCAAGCCGCGGTCATTTGAATATTGGTAAGGATTTGATTAACTCATCCAATTTTTAGTCACTGATATTATTTCATTGGTTTCTGCAGACTTGGTTAGGACTTTTAACAATAAAAAAGTCGGGTCAAGGATTTGATTTTAGCAACGAATTTAGGATTGAATTTGTTTGGGTTCAACGCCGCGGTCATTTGAATATCGGTAAGAACTTTATTAACTCGTTCAATTTTTAGTCACTGATATTATTATTTTATTGGTTTCCGTAACATTGGTTAGGACTTTTAACAATAAAAAATTCAGGTCAAGGATTTGATTTTAGCAGCGGATTTAGGATTGTATTTGTTTGAGTTCAACGCTGCGTTCATTTGAATATCGGTAAAGATTTGATTAACCCATAGAATTTTTAGTCACTGATCACTGGGCGTCCTTGATTATATAGACCAAAAATTAAATGAATATATTAAGCCCTTACCGATATTCAACTGAGTTGAGTTTTTTGCAGGGACACTTAGATTTGTTGAACGACTATAACGATGCTTAATTGACTTATATTGTAGCTCAGATTTTCAGTGCACAATTTACTAGGTGGTTGTTCTGTTTTGAAATTTTGTGAAATTCCCGAGCTTAAAACTAGTGAATTTCATGAACTTGAAGTTAATGAAATTCACGAGGTGATTGTTGTGTTATAAAATCAAGTGAAATTCATGAGCTAATTGTGTTTGTGAAATTTATGAAATTGACAAGTTGTAAGGTAGTGAATTTCACTAGGTTGTTCTACGTAATTTAAATATAGGTAGTTTTTTATAAGCTAGTGAAATTTAAGAGCTTTATGTTACTGAAATTCACAATGTCGTTTAATATAGTTGTGGTTTGAAATCCAGTGAAATTCACGAGCTCGAAGCTTGTGAAATTCCCCCGGATGTTGGGATGGAAAGTGGGAGTCAGAGGGAAATAAGAGTAAATTTGTGTTTGAAGGGCAAAATGATAATCTTACTATGAGAATGTCCTTGGAGGTAATTAAAAAATTGAGTGCATCTTTACTGGGAATTAAGTTCACTTCCCTTGTTCTTGGATCCCTTTAATCTTTGTAATTCGTTTTCAAAGGTTAATAAAAATTTTGCTTTTCAAAAAAAAAAAACTTCTTGAAAAGGAGAGGTTAGTTAATAAACAAAATATGTTCCTAATTCACGTACCGGAGAGAGAAAAAAATACAGTACAAGAAAATTTATTTTTTCTAACGATTTTTTCTCTAACCTTTTTGCCTAAACTTTTGTCTAAACTTTTCTTTTTTGTCTCGACATTTTTTCTAAACTTTTTTGTGCCTAAAAGTTTAAAAGAATGGAGCCTTAATTAAAAATGAACATGTATTTCTTTTTCGGGTACTATAATAATAAATAAGCTTTCAGTTAATTCTAAATCACATTGGTTCCAAGCAAATAAGGCTTGTGATTAATTTCTTTCTTAAAGGAAATTTTGTTGAAAACTTGAAGAATTAATGCCTCTCCTCATGTTACACACTGGTACTACTGAGCACGACAACTGTGACAACTGACATGACAACTTATAATAATAAAACAAATTGGCCGGATATGCTCCCAATGTGAGAAAAATATAGTAGTAATTAATATGAATAAGGTACCGTTTATTCGTTGCCTGTGTCACAATAATACTACATGTACAACTATTTTGACTCCAACGATTTACAATTTCCTCACTTGCATGTAGGACTCACACACAATTATAGGTGTAGACCCCATTTGTATGTGAGAGGGTTGTAAATGGTTGAAGCCGAAATAGTTGTACAACAAGTATTTTTAGTGTCAATTGTCACTATGATCCTCAATTGTTGCCGATATATGATAGATAATTTGGCAAACGAATCACTCCAATCGCCTGAATGTCGTTACATAGGTTACAAGTTCGCGTGTATTAAGTAGTTAGCCGTAGGCGACTACGTCAGGCCTGCAAATGGATTGTCTGAAAAAAAGAAAAAAAAGAAAAACCATTACTAATCATGGATTTTACATATTGTTTATTGTGGCATATTCACGTATAAGTATAGTCGGTGCCTTGACGGTGACTTCATAATTAAGATCGTTGCCCGAAATACAATCATCTATCCATTCTGAAAAGCCGCAAAAGATAAAACAAACCACAATTTCAAAAAAAAAACCACAAGGAAAATCTAAGATACTCAAAACATAACAACGAGAAAATAACAGTGAGACAAATCTAGGGTACATGTTGGCTTGATAATTTACTATTTATGCGTTGTTTTGTGATAAGCTTCTTTTTCTATTTGGTAAAACATATTGTATGTATTAATTCAAATGTCATCCAATTCAATAATTATTAAGATATTCTCTTATTTCTATATTTGCGTCTACAATACCATAACACAATATTTTAAAACATACCATAATACAAAATTCGTGTCACCCTTTCAAACTAAAAATCTCTGACTATGATGCAAAAGAGTGAGTTGTTTAAGTTGTAATATTTATTGAGATGGTGTTTTCTTATTCCTTAATCTTATCTTTTTCGGTATCTAATAACTTAAAACTCTAGCTAGGTATGGTCGTGTATATCAGTTGGATGACTTATTTAACCATCTTAATGCTCCTATGTATCAAATGAAATGATTTCCAAATATTTAATAAACGTAGAAAATTGCTAGTCACACATGTTTATTTTAAATGTGGTTGATTTGTTACCTATATTTTAGTTCAATCTCCAAAACTGAAGTGGTTAGACTTCAAGTCTTTGATACAGAACTCAACGATTGCAAGATAAATAAGGTAATATCATCGATTAGGCCCTTGCGATCGTTATTGAAAAGAAAGCGTAGAACACTCGTTTTTAATTATAGATGTGTTATGATTGTGTTACCGGTTCTCACTAATAACCACCGTGGAAGATGAATTATTTAACCACCTTAATGCCCTTGCTTAGGTTACAAGCTCTCGCTACAGAGCTCAGCAATAGTCACGTGACTATTTTCGCCTTATAAATACGATGGTTTTCGAATATGCTACCGACGTGGGAAAAGACAATTTAGGGTGTACATAGGGTGTATATAATACCTAGCCCGACAAAGATCAAGCTAATACACTCGCATTAGTTGAAAATATGCTACTGATGTAGGAAAAGACAGTTATGGGGTGTAGATATACCTAGCCCGGCAAAGAGCAGGCCAATGAACAGTAATGGGGTGTATATATACCTAGCCCGGCAAAGAGCAGGCCAATGAACTTACATCAATTGGAAATAGGGATGTTCAAACATCAGGTGGAAATAGGGATGTTAACGAATTGAGCTTTGGAGCACTCATCCAAGAATAGGCCAGCGCTCATCCAAGAATAGGCCAGCTCGAGCTTGGGTCGAGCCCAAGGTCAAGCTGCAAATGTTGGACTCGAGTTTTGCTCAGCACACAATAACCGAGCTTGAACTCAGCTCGTCTAGGCTCATATTTCCGGGGAATAGACTGCCAATTCAGAGAATGGGACGGAGTCGTCATCCTATAAAGGGATTCTTCTTTGCTATTTCTCTGTGGGACTAAAGAGAAATAGGGAACTTCACTAAGGAGGAGGAGGGGACTTCAATTCGGCGGGAAATCACTCGTCTCACATCGAAAATTTAGAAGTTCTGAGAGCATCCCTTTGTGGGATTGGGGTGTGTTCCGTTGGGTGTGAATGTAGCAGTTTTCTTAGAACATTGCTCCAGGACTTACTTAATTCCTTTTTGTATAACTACTTGTGAGTTCAACAAGTCCCACATCGGGAAACTAGTGTTCAAAGTTACCACCACTCCACGTTCTTTCCATCCAAAGCGCACATGCCTCTGAGCACTGCCACTTGGCAGCTGGGTAAATAAATATGTACACTGCGAGGGTAATAAAGCTCCGGCTCGTGAATTCATCCAAGCACCTAGAGGGTCTGGCTTGTTAATAAACGAGCCAAGAAATCAGCTCGCTCTCAAACATTTAATGCTCGAGCTCAATCATTTAACTAATAATATGGTAATCGACCAATACAGACTATATGTTAAGTCGTAATAAATCTTTTTTTTTTCGGCTCAAGCTCGGCTCCTTATTTAACGAGCCAAGAAATTCAACTCAAAGTTAATCATTTAACAAGCCAAGAAATTCAGCTTGAGATCAATCATTTAACGACCGAGTCAAGCCCAAACGAGTCTAATTTGAGCTTGTAAATCCCTCACAAGCGGCTCGGCTCATTTGCAACCCTAAACATTGTCTACAAACTACGATATAGTAATCGACCAAAATAAATTGTGTTCCTGTTTAAAACCTAGAAATCTACTCCCTCCGTCCCAAAAAGTTTGTCCTACTTTCCTTTTTTAGCTGTCCCAAAATATAGAGCCAATTTAAAATTTTCAACAAAGGAAAGTTGATAAATTTCATTTCTGCCATTGAGATGCTTTTAACAATCAAAACAATGAGACCAAAAGAAGAATAATTGAAAATTTTAAAGTTTAAAGTGTGCTCTACGATTTTGAAAAAATTCTCTGATTACATTGACGACAAGATTTTTTGCTTTCCAGAAAACAGTTTAAATTCAAAATTTGATTAATTCCTATTTTATTAGAGTCAACAAATGAAGGGCAAACTTGAAAAGTTACAAGTTTTGGGTACCATTGTGTATTGTACATACAATGTTGAAATTTAAAAATAGAACAAATATTTTGGGACGGAGGGAGTATATTTATGACAGTATAAAAGGTGAGTTGTTTAAGTCGTAATAAATCTTTTTTTTTCTTTTTTGACTGTGTTTTTTTTTTTTTTAATTTTAATTTTAGCTGTGTATTGTGGTTCCAGTAGTCACTGATAACCACCGTGGAAGACGACTTATTCAACCACCTTAATGCCCCTGCGTAGGTTACAGGCTCCCGCTACAGAGCCCGGCAATAGTCATGTGACTGCTTTCGCCTTATAAATGAGATGATTTTTGAATCGGCAGCCGATGTGGGAAAAAGACTGTTAACTATCATATCGCTTGACATTTATCAGCCAATATCTCAAATACAGTTTCCAAATCTAAATTAGTTTGATTACATGTTTTTTATATGGAATTCAATGATTCGCAATCGAGTAGAACAAATTATAGAGCAGAAACTATTGATTGCCTTCATAGTAGGATATTGATTACCAGAAATGAAATCGAATGCTTCGCAAAGGAAAAAATAAGCCAAAAACAATGTGAAGAGAATCATAGAAAACTTGAGAATAAGTTGGTAGAAATCAAAATAAATTTAGTCTTTTAGGATAGAATTTCAAAATTACAATTCTAAAAACATGGATACCAAAAGAAACCTAAGACCAATTCAGTTACTAGAAGATTAATTGTTAAGGAGATTGGGTAGTTACTCAATGTCATAGCAAGGACTATTTAGCTTATGGTTTGAGAAAATAACAAATGAAGCTCCCTCCCTTTTATGGTAGTAAATATGGAAAGTTGGTAAAATAACAAGGGAGGAGGAGCACTATGGAAAGCAGGGGCAGAAGACATGCTCCTAGAGGAAGATATATAAATAGTCCTACAGTCATAGTGTAAGTTGACAATATCCGCATGGAGATGGATGTTGATTGGCTTTGGCAATTATTCACAACTTTGGTCAAGTAATCTATGTTTTTGTTCAAAGCAAAAGAAGTACAGGTTACCACAGTGTACACAAAATTTGAATTTGTTAGATTCGGTCACTTTTGGCTATTCAATTTCAAGCCCGCAATGGACTTCTCATCAGAAATTTTAAGTTGCAAGTGAAACTTGCTACATAAGTTGGGAATTCTAACTTAGAAGCTCCAGAGAATACCTCAGTGTGTCTTCCTCCCTGCCACGATTTTGCCATTATGTAATGCTTATGAAGGGTATATTTAAACATTGTCTAAAAAAACATAACTACAAATGAATTTTACTTGTGATTTATTTCTTGCATTCACATATCATTAGTATAATTTTCAAAACTACTGTAAAATAGGGAACTCAAAAAAATTGAAATAAGTACTAGAATAAGGTTTAGCTGGCCCTTCAAAGTCAAGATAGTTTTTCGAAATAAAATAAATCTACCCATTTGGAAAAAAGATAAAATAAAATAAATACAAACAAATTATGGCAAAATTAACAAATAAGTGGTATAGCAAAAAACAACGTAGGAAATAGCTACTGTGGTTGGCAATAGTCACGTGTATCTAATGAAATGATGTCCAAATATTTAACCAACGTAGGAAATAGCTAGTCACATGTGGATTTTAAATGTGGTTGATTTGTTACCTATATTTTACAGCAATCTCCAAAACTAAAGTGGTTAGACTACAAGTCTTCGATACAGAACTCAACGATTGCAAGATAAGAAAGGTAATATCATCAATTAGGCCCTTGCGATCGTTATTGAAAAGAAAGCGTAGAACACTCGTTTGTAATTATTGCTGTGTTATGATTATGTTACCGGTTCTCACTAATAACCACCGTGGAAGATGAATTATTTAACCACCATAATGCCCTTGCTTAGGTTACAAGCTCTAGCTACAGAGCTCAGCAATAGTCAAGTGACTATTTTAGCCTTATAAATAAGATGGTTTTTGAATATGCTATCGACGTGGGAAAAGACAATTGTAGGGTGTACATAGGGTGTATATAATACCTAGCCCGGCAAAGATCAGGCTAATGCACTCGCATGAGTTGAAAATATGCTATCGATGTAGGAAAAGACAGTTATAGGGTGTAAATATACCTAGCCTGGCAAAGAGCAGGCCAATGAATTTACATCAGTTGGAAATAGGGATGTTCGAACATCAAGTGAAAATAGGGATGTTAACAAATTGAGCTTTGGAGCGCTCATCCAGGAATAGGCTAGCTCGAGCCCAAGGTCAAGCTACAAATGTTGGGCTCGAGCTTGGCTCAGCACACAATAACCGAGCTTGAACTTAGCTCGTCTAGGCTCGTATTTGCGGGGAATAGACTGCCAATGCAGAGAATGGGACGGAGTCGTCATCTTATAGAGGAGTTCTTCTTTGCTATTTCTCTGAGGAACCGATGTGGGACTAAAGAGAAGGAGGGGACTTCACTAAGAAGGAGGAGAGGACTTCAATTCAGCGTGAAATTACTCGTCTCACATCGAAAAATTAGAAGTTCTGAGAGCATCCCTTTGTGGGATTGGGGTGTGTTCCGTTGGGTGTGAATGTAGCAGTTTTCTTTAAACATTGCTCCAGGACTTATTGAATTCCTTTGTGGTAGCTCTCCTTTATATATCTACTTGTGAGTTCAACAAGTCCCACATCGGGAAGTAGTGTTCAACAACTCTACCGTTTTCCTATAAAGCTACCAACCACTCCATGTTCTTTCCATCCCAGGCGCGCATGCCTCTGAGCACTGCCACTTGGCAGCTGGGTAAATGAGTATGAACACTGCAAGGGTAATAAAGCTTCGGCTCGTGAATTCATCCTAGCCAAGCACCTAAAGGCTCTGGCTCGTTAATAAACGAGCCAAGAAATCAACTCGAGCTCAAACATTTAATGCTCGAGCTCAATCATTTAACTAATACTCCCTCCGTCCCAATTTTATAGTCCATTTTGGGGATTCCAACTTAATAAGGGGACATAATCATTGTACTTTTGAAAACATGTTTTTTTCTTGTTTACCCTTCAATCATTACAATTTCTTACTTTTTTATTACTTTTAACTTCAAAATATAAGGGTAAAAGAGGAAATTCCTTAACAATTACTCATTTATAGTTTTGAAGTGGGACAATATTTTTGGGACGCCAAAAAGTGCCAACTGGGACTATAAAATTGGGACGGAGGGAGTAATATGGTAATCGACCAATACAGACTATATGTTAAGTCGTTATAAATCTTTTTTCTTTTCTTTTAGAGACTCAAGCTCGGCACCTTTATTTAACGAGCCAAGAAATTCAGCTCGAGGTCAATCATTTAACGAGCCGAGAAATTCAGCTTGAGGTCAATCATTTAATGACCGAGTCGATCTTAAACGAGTCTAATTTGAGCCAAAATAAATTTGAGCTTAAACGAGTCATAATAAATCTTTTTTTTTCTTTTAGAGGCTCAAGCTCGGGTCCTTTGTTTAACGAGCCAAGAAATTCAGCTCGAGGTCAATCATTTAATTAGACGAGAAATTCATCTTGAGGTCAATCATTTAACATCCGAGTCGAGCTTAAACGAGTCTAATTTGAGCTAGGCGGCTCTGCTCATTTGCAGCCCTAAATATTGTCTACAGACTACAATATAGTAATCGACCAAAACAAATCGTGTTATTGTTTAAAACCTAGAAATCTACTCCCTCTGTCCCAAGTTTGTCCTACTTTCCTTTTTTAGCTGTCCCAAAATATAGGGTCAATTTAAAATTTTTAACAAAGGAAAGTTGGTAAATTCCATTTCTGACATTGAGATGCTTTTAACAATCAAAACAATGAGAACAAAAGAAGAAGACTTGAAAATTTTAAAGTTTAAAGTGTGCTCTATGATTTTGAAAAAGTTCTCAGATTATATTGGCGACAAATTTTTTTTGTCTTTCGGAAAACAATTTAAATTCAAAACTGGATTAACTCCTATTTTATTAGAGTCAACTAATGAAGGGCAAACTTGAAAAGTTACAAGTTATATGGGTACCATTGTGTATTGTGCATACAATGTTGAAATTTAAAAGGGCCACTTAGTCAAAAATCCAAAATATTTGACATTTTTAAAGGGAAGGATAAGGAACTTTTGCAATCAAACATAAAAGCAAAAAACATTTGACATTTTTAAAGGGAAGGACAATGAACTTTTGTAATTGAACATAAAGACTAAACAAAATTAGTGAAATGTCACTAATTTTTAAAAAATTTAATTTCAAACAAAAATTCAAAAAAATCAACTCTTGTCTCCTCGCCGACCACCATCCCATCTCCGGCGACCACTTCCGGTGATCCAAAAAATTAGTGACATATTACTAATTTTTAAAAGTTTTAATTTTGTACAGAAAATTCAAAAACAAAATCAACTCCTAAATCGCGGCCGACCACCACACCATCTCCATCGATCACCTCCGGTGACCCAAAAAATTAGTGACATTTCACTGATTTTTTAAAGTTCTAATTTTGTACAGAAAATTCAAAAAATCAACTCCTACCTCCGGGGCAACCACCACATCATCTCTAGCCGACCACTTCTGGCAACCCAAAAAATTAGTGACATTTCACTAATTTTTAAAAGTTCTAACTTCGTACAGAAAATTCAAAAAAATCAACTTCGGCCTCCTGGCCGACCACCATCCCACCTCCGGCCTACCACTTCCGGCAACCTAAAAAATTTAAAAAAATCAACTCTTGCCTCCTGCCGACCACCACTCCACATACGGCAGACCACTTTCGGTAAAAGTTATAATTTCAAACAAAAAATTCAAAAAATCGACCAACTAGTCAACTACCAACTCCTAAAACTAGTAACACCTCACTAATCATCCTAAATGTTTGATAAAAGATCAAATTCCGATGGGCCGATGGGCCAAAAGGAAAGGCTTAAGGATTACAGTACCTAATCAATCCGGCAAACATGCAAATATTCAGGTGTCCATGGGGTTAGATGTGAATTTCAAGTAACTAAAGAGATTTGACACTATAGGATTACAGAAAGGGCTGAACTTGTCAGAACCCCAGGTGGGTAAGGGCCCATCGGAGAGGTCGTGGAACTTGGGGTCAACCTGAGGAGAGACAAATGCGATGAGGAGGTTGAGGATGTATATGCCCAGAGCATAAGACACGATTGATGTAAACGCGGATGACATAGACGAAAGCCACACTTTTGGGTTTGTATCCCTATTAAGGCCTTCCGGCTCAAAGATAACAAATTTTGAAGGAGCTCTCCTAAAATGAAATATGTGCCGTCCTTCCAGTCAATTGAGATAATTTTAATGTATTTATGACCAATTTTCCCAATTTAAAAATAGAACAAATATTTCTGGATGGAGGGAGTACATTTATGACGGTATAAAAGGTGAGTTGTTTAAGTCGTAATAAATCCTTTTTTTTTTCTTTTTTGACTGTGGTTTTTTAATTTTTTTTTAAATTTTAATTATAGCTGTGTATTGTGGTTGCCAGTAGTCACTGATAACCATCGTGGAAGACGACTTATTCAACCACCTTAATGCCCCTGCTTAGGTTACAAGCTCCCGCTACGGAGCCCGGCAATAGTTATGTGACTACTTCCGCCTTATAAATGAGATGATTTTTGAATCGGCTGCCGATGTGGGAAAAAGACTGTTAACTATCATATCGCTTGATATTTATCAGCCAATATCTCAAGTACAATTTCCAAAACTAAATTAGTTTATTACATGTTTTTTATATGGAATTTGATGATTCGCAATTGAGTAGAAACTATCGATTGCCTTCATAGTAGGATATTGATTGCCAGAAATGAAATCGAATGCTTCGCAAGGAAAAAATAAGCCAAAAACAATGGGAAGAGAATCATAGAAAACTTGAGAATAAGTTGGTAGAAATCAAAATAATTTAGTCTTTTAGGATAGAATTTCAAAATTACAATTCTAAAAACATGGATACCCAAAGAAACCTAAGACCAATTCAGTTACAAGAAGATTACTTGTTAAGAAGATTGGGTAGTTACTCAATGTCATAGCATGGACTATTTAGCTTATGGTTTGAGAAAATAACAAATGAAGCTAGTTATCTCTTTTATGGTAGTAAATATGGAAAGTTGGTAAAACAACAAGGGAGGAGGAGCACTGTGGAAAGCAGGAGCAGAAGACATGCTCCTAGAGGAAGATATATAAACACTCCTAGAGTCACAGTGTAAGTTGACAATATCCTCATGGAGATGGACGTTGATTGGCTTTGCCAATTATTCACAACTTTGGTCAAGTAATTGATGTTTTTGTTCGGATCAAAAGAAGTACAAGTTACCATGGTCTACACGAAATTTGAATTTGTTAGATTCGGGTCATGGCGAGAAAGCACTTTTGGCTATCAGCAATGATACATACCCGGAAAAAATACCCCGAAAATGACCCAGAAAGCACATCCAAGGGGTGACACCCCTTGGATGTGCTTTCTGGGTCATTTTCGGGGTATTTTTTCCGGGTATGTAGACTTATTGGGAATTCTAACTTAGAAGCTATAGAGAATATACATTAGTTTGTCTGGACTTGGTAAGTTTTCCCGTGTTGAGTCAAATTAAGCCGCAGACTCCACTTCTGGTGGTACCATTCCGTCAATTTCTTTTAGCCATTATGTCATGCTTATGAAGGATATATTTAAATATTGTCTGAAAAAAACATAAGTACAAATGAATTTTACTTGTGATTTATTTCTTGCATTCACGTATCATTAGTATAATTTTCAAAACTACTGTAAAATAGGGAACTCAAAAAAATTGAAATAAGTTCTAGAATAAGGTTTAGCTGGCCCCTTCAAAGTCAAGATAGTTTTAAAATAAATCTATCCATTTGGCAAAAAGATAAAACAAAATAAACTCAAACAAATTATGGAAAAAATAACTAATAAGTGGAATAACAAAAAATAGATTTATGAATTAGTGATAGAAATGAAAACATGGAAAATATATGATTCTCAAAATTTGAGTGAGTAGAGAATAACAATTGAAACAACTCTATCATACATATCTGCTTAATAGTTTTACTATTTATGTGGTGTTTTGTGACGAGTTTCTTTTTCAATTTAGTAAAATAAATCATATATGTTATTTGAAATGTCATCCAAGCCAATATTTATTGAGATGTTTTTCTAGTTCTATATTCAGATCTACAATACCAGAATATATTAGAAACTTAGAAAGTCCGTGTTACCCTTTAAAGCATAGAAATCTATAAATATGATACCAAAAAAAAAAAAAAAAAGGTGAGCTATTAAAGCCATGATATTTAGTTGAGATGGTGTTTTCTTATTCCTTTGCCCTTTTTTTGGTACTCTACTACTCTCTCCATAATTTTAGTCCCTTTTTTGGAAATCAAATATTTAAGCAGACATATTATATTAGTCTTCAAAATACATAGATTTCCAAATTTACCCTTATACTATGTGGTGGTAAAATTTGAATCCGATACAATATTCCTTCCACTTTTGAATTTTGAAATGGGAAATAGAGGCAAAAAAAATGAAATGTTGTACTGTTTTTCTCATTGACTAGTGAAAATGGACAACTAATCTCGGACTCTGAAAAAGGAAAGGTGGACCAAAATTTTGAGGCGGAGGGAGTATTAAACACTAGCTATAGTACGACTGCCTAATGTCGACGACTTACTTAACTAGCTTAATGCCCCTACTTCGGTTGTGAGCTCTTGTTATTGTCGACCGGGAATAGTCAATCTGAATTTCATGTAAGAAATTTTAAATGTGGTTTGTTTGTAGCCTATATGTGAAGTACAATCCCCAAATCTAATTCAGTTAGATTACAAGATTTTGATACGCAACTCAAGTAATTTAATTTAAGCAATATTGAATAGATTAATTGCCGCCTATTGTAACGCACGGCACACACCAAAATAACTAGAGCCGAGGCTCTGATACCAATTATTGGCCCAAATAGCAACACAAGAGGGGGGGTGAATTGTGTATCTCAAAAAGTAAGATACTCCCCCTTAATTGGTGCATCTTTTGCTTGAGCTTTTTCTCCCCCTCTAACTTTCACAATATTTAAAATACCTTAATGATGATGGGGTAAAATCTAGTAATTCTAATGAACAATTTGACTATGATGAACTGTTAGATGCGTTTGAAGAATTGACTATGATGAACTGTTAGATGCGTTTGAAGAATTGCATTCCGAGATTGTTAGCCCAAAGGTTTTATAAAATACCTTATTGATTTTGATGATAACATATTTTATTAAAAGAGAAAATTAATTAAATTATGATATTTGATACTCATTTGCATTAATTGTGTATTTTGTAGGATTTGATTGAGGTACACAAAGAATTGTTCCACATCAAATCCTATCTCCAATAGCCAAGATTTAAATTTAAAGGGGAGACTATTAAGGACAAATCTTACTCCTATATTTACTTTGGAAATCAATTCATATGGCCATAAAGCTCAGCAAATTATCAATTCATGGCTATTCATCCAACGGCTAGTGGAGCAAAAATGGAATGAATTTGTAATCTTACTCTTGGTTAAATTAAGGCTATAATGGATGGGTTATTTCCAATGGTGAAGATGGCTCTCAGTGGCTATGTGAAGTAGAATACAAACAAGGCCAAGGAAGAAAATTTTTGTAGAGGATTGGAAAAAGAAAGCACTTTCAATTTGAGCTTCAAAGTTGGTTATTTATTGAGAGGAAAAATCAGAGCTTTGTATTGTTTTTTTTTTTTTGGTACTTCTTGTATTGTTTTTATCTACACTTTTGTGAGTGTTTAATTTGTGAGATTTCATTGTAAAAGGGAGTGTGACCCCTTGTGAGAATTTATCTTTTTGTGAGTGATTTTGGAGAGAAAATCATTTGGTTAGGTTTTACTAAGGGAAAATTTCAAAAAGACCCCTAAACTTTCTGACAATTAGCGATTTAACACACAGACTTTAACCACCAACAAAACCACACCCGAACTTTATATTCCGTCAACAAAAAAGCCCCTACCGTCCAATTCCGTCACGTTTTTAACTGAGGAGGCCTAATGGATGGACTTGACAACAGTTTTGTCCGTTAAGTGCCCAAAACAACGTCGTTTTGGGCATAACTCAAAAAAAAAAAAAAATTTCAGGGGTTTTTTTTTTGTTGATGGGCACTTACAAGATTAAGATCCTATAATCTTAATGAAACCTTAAACGATTGGATCGGACACTTACATATATCCTATTGAGTTGATTTTTCAGGGCTAACTCAAAAAAATATTTTCAAAATAAACAACGGTTTGGATCGTTCGTCGTGGGATCCCGGAATGGGACCCACACATATATATGTCCTATTAAATTAAGTTTTTTTTTGTGTGTCTATAGTCCAACTTTTCTAAAAACTTTATTAATTTTTCTGGATACATCTACCTGTAGACACACTTGAAAAGTAAAACTTGGCAAATTGTAGAAAATTTTCTAAAATATTAAAAAATTTTCCAACTTTGACTTGATACTTAGACTATTTAATTTTATTGTTGTATTCTTCTTTTTACTGAATTCTTTTTACTTTTTAATAAGTGTGATCATGGTAAAGTTTTAGAAAAGTTGGACTATAGACACATAAAAAAAAAAACTTATATAATTTTGCGTCTAATACTAATATGGTCGTAGCATGTGTGGGTACCATTCCGGGATCCCACACGAACGATCCAAACCATTGATTATTTTGAAAATACTTTTTTGAGTTAGCCCTGAAAAATTCAACTCAATAGGATATATGTAAGTGCCCGATCCAATCGTTTAAGGTTTCATTAAGATTATAGGATCTTAATCTTGTAAGTGCCCGTTAACAAAAAAGCCCCTGAACTTTTTTTTTTGGTGAGTTATGCCCAAAACGACGTCATTTTGGGCACTTAACGGACAAAACCGATGTTAAGTCCATCCGTTAGGCCTCCTCAGTTAAAAACGTGGCGGAATTGGACGGCAGGGGCTTTTTTGTTGACGGAATATAAAGTTCGAGTGTGGTTTTGTTGACGGTTAAAGTTCAGGTGTTAAATCGCTAATTGTCAGAAAGTTCAGGGGTCTTTTTGAAATTTCCCTTTTACTAACACAGGAGTCAAAACTAGTTGGGATAGGTGTGACTAGCACCGGAGTCAAAACTAGTTGAAGTGATTGAGGACATTGCTCGTTGTAAGGGTTTCTCTAGCACCCGCGAAGCTAGAAAGTGTTACTATTTGAGATAGTGCAGCAAATCCTGAGTTGGACACTTGGGGTGTAAGGACTCGTAATTTGGCATAAATTTTTCCGGAATAACATTGGGTTAATGTGAGGAATTGAATTTTGACAAAAAGGGTCAATGTGTTGGTAGTGGATTGCATTTGGGTCTCTTTAAAATGTTTTTGAAACACCAAGGGGGTAGGTGCAATGGGTGAGTGTAGATAAGGCTTGTGTGGGAAGTTTGAGCATCACAAATCACTCTCCCTCTCTCTCTCCCTCCTCTCTCTCAATTTTCCTCCACCCTCTCTCTAGAAATTCACCTCCCACATTCACCCTCTTCAAGATTCAACCCAAGAAACTCTTTCTACGCGTGCTTTGGAACCCGGGGTAGCTTGGAATCACTCCGGAGAGCTTATTTTCGGTTGGGGGTTGATCAAGAAGCTAGGGTTATCCTTTTTGCTTGCATTAGAGCTCAACCCTTTGAGGTAGGAGAACAAATTCTACTCCCTCTAATTGTACCTATGTGATATGTTGCATATATCTCACTCTTGCTCTCCCAATTGCTCAAAATCATGATTTTTCTTCCTAAGTGGGTTTTGTTGAATTTGATTTTGTGATCTATGGATTGAATAGTTGCTTGATGCAATTGTTGGTTGTTTTACCCTCCCTCCATGTCCATTAATTGCTTGACATCTCCAATTTTTGGCCTAAAACATCATATTTGCACTTGTGTTCAATTTTCACCCCAAATGGGTGAAAATTTGCAATGTCTGCGATGTCCAGAATCTGCCCGAGCCGCCCGGGCAGAAAATCCAGCGGCTCCACAAAAGTTTGCTTCGTTCCGGTTTGTCCCTTGATGCCCGTTTAGCCTCCGATCGTCCGTTTCTTCGTATTTTTTACCGGTACCCTCATTTTGAACACCAAATTCACTTTGGAATCATAAAACTAATCTTTTGACACATGATTTTGACAAATCTCATGGTCATATGTATCGGACACACGTCGATTGACGCTTTTCGGCGAAAATGGTGAATTTTTGGAATAAATGGGACATATGGAAGTTTTCGAACGACAAATTGTTTTGAGATGATAGAAATGCAAAATATAAATTCTAGGGTCACCATTTGGTGTCCCTAGCCATGGGTGCACGGAGCCCACGAAATCCGGCAGGGGTGCACGGAGCCCTCGAAATCCGGCAGAGGGATACTTCCCTATTAAGATCATGAATGTTTTCTTATAAAATGTTGGAAATGACATATTTGGATTGATTTTGGAGTATTTGGCAAAAAATTGGTTTTTAGTGTACGATTATAAAAATTTGGTAAATGCTTGGACCTTGTTGGACACTTAAAGTTGTTTTGGGATACTTGGATACTTTGGGAACACTTGGACACACTCTTGGGTTATTTGGGTACTTGGTGGTTGGGTTATACGTGTTTGCTCCTCCTAAGCTCATACATTTATCATTTTTCTTCACAACACCCTATTTTGTTGTGCATGTATCATGTCTATACACCTAGCGTTAGTAGAATGAGTTTTCCTACAGGGCTAGTAAGCTCAACCTATCAATTTTCAGGTACTCGGCATGGAGCATGAGATGGGATGCTTGTGAAGTGATGCATACATGGAGCCCACACATGCAAGAAGTTATTTTCCCATCTTTGTCTAATATTTTTTAAAGATGGTTTTGTAACTTCCATTTGTTAATCCTTTTGACTATTTGGTAAATGTAATAACTTTTGAACTTGGTATTTATGCATTCAGGTTATGGGCGCCCGTTATTAGAACTCGTTGATTCTTCATGGTGAGGATGTACTTATTTAACCTTGACTATTCAAAGGGAAATGGTAAGACTTTGACTTGTTCCACGTGGATATTATCTATTTTTGGTTTATTAAATTTGAGGGCGTGACATGGGGAGTGGACTAGGCCGTGAAGTTGCGGACCGAACCACTATAAATCTCTGTGTTTGATTTCTCTCCCCCCCTTGCTCTTTATTTACTCTCATATAATTACTGTTTGCGTGCTTGAAAATATTTAATTTTATTGGGTTTTGCATTTAAGATTTTAATTCCGTATTATTTTTTGAGATGCACAATTCACTCCCTTCTTATGTTGCTATCTGGGCCAACAGAGATGAAAGTTCGATAGTTGATAGTCTAAAGTTATTATCATGTGGATTTGAGTAGGTGGAGTATGTGAAGAGTTATTATTCTTTTAATTCTGATAAGGTAATGTATCTTGAAGTTTGTTTGTGAACGCTTAAAATGCATCATTCATCATCCTCATTATGTCCATCTATCCATTTATAATTTGGTAAATGAAATCCCTACTAGGCAAAGTGAATTTTCATCCCCTGCTATTTTTCAAGTACAATTGAGGATCATGAATTGGGATGTGCTTGACATTATGAGAGCATAAATGAAGAGCACATGCATTACTTGTAAAATCTTGTCTTTTGGAAATTAAATATGCAACTCAAATTTTTTTGCTTTCCTTTGAAATCTTAGAAGAATGTATCTGTAATACTTTTAAACATGTTTTCTCATGTAATATGGGTACTCGATGTGGATCATGGTTATATGTAATGAAATTGACGTTGTGAGGTGACTTTTGGTTGATCATATAAAGAATTACTGAGATACTCTGTGGAGGAAATGTATATTTATTTATGTTGAAAATCAAACACATGACAGTTGTTTATGTTATCCTATCGGCAAAATTTCATAAAACCCCCCAAACTTTGACCCAAATATCAAAAAACCTCCCAAACTTGTCTTCCGTTAGTCAAATATACTCCCACCGTCTGGATCTGTTACCAAACTAACGGAAAATGCTGAGGTGGAGGTTAAGGAACCCCAAAAATCGTTAAGTGGCCCAAAACGACGTCGTTTTGGGCCTTTTTTTAAAAAAAAAATCCCCTTCTTCCTCCTCCCTCCTCCAATTCACACCAAAACAGAGGGGGAGAGAGAGAGAGAGAGAGAGAGAGAGAACTCCTCCTCGCCTTGTGTGCTTTACCTGCTCCTACATAACCTTCAATTAAATTACTGAAAACTTCATTACTATCCAACTGAACTCCTTCTCTATCCATTGTATAAAGCAAGAACTCAATCTGCCTAAACAAACCCGCTCGACCAAGCATCTTGGCCAAAATCTCAAACGATTTTGGAAGATGCTTAAAACCCTTACCCTGGCTATTAGCCCATTTGAAAACTCCCCACAGAGACTTAACCTTTTCAACTTCAATTTCGAATTTCGAATTTCTCATATACAAATTCAAAACCCAGCAATATTTCAATGACATCTTCTGGTTTCAACTCCGAAACTTGAAGAAATCTACGAGTAGTTTCCAGGTTTATCCTAGAAAGCTTGAAAAGAAGGTCTTTGAGAGAGTGATCATCGAAAGTCTCAATCTTTTCTCCCCAAAGATGAGAACAGTTTAGAAGAACCCAATTTGATACACCACGAAGGTTGATTGAAGATAAATCCGAGTGGGTGTTGTGGTTTTGCAATGATGAGGATAAAGTGGGTTTTTTTTAAGAGGAGTGGAGGAGAATTTGTGGTTATTGAGGAAGAGAGAGAGAAAGGGGAAAACATGTTTAATGTGGAACTTCTTCACGGGTCGGACTGTGGAGAGAGAGTGGAGCATTCGGTCGCCAAAATTTCTACTCAAAATCCCAGTGATGGTCTCTCTCTCTCTCTCTCTCTCTCTCTCTCTCTCTCTCTCTCTCTCTCTCTCTCTCGGGCGTCTCTCTCTCTCTCCCCCTTTGTTTTGGTGTAAATTGGAGGAGGGAGGAGGAAGAAGGAGATTTTTTAATTAAAAAAAAGGGCCCAAAACAACGTCGTTTTGGGCTACTTAACGGTTTTGGGGGTCCGTTAACCTCCACCTCAGCATTTTTTGTTAGTTTGGTAACAGATCTAGACGGTGGGAGTATATTTGACTAACGGAAGACAAGTTTGGGATGTGGATTAAATTTTATGAAAGTTTGGGAGGTTTTTTGATATTTGGGTCAAAGTTTGGGGGGTTTTATGAATTTTTCCCTATCTTGTTCATGGATCATAAGTAGTCTCTGCGTTTCACTTTGCACACGTACTCACTTAATGTGTGTACTGCTTTTAATTCCCGTTTAATTATTTCCCCCATCCCATTATGTGAACAAAGTTAAGAAAGAAGCATTTTTAAGATCCCTCAAACACCAAGTAGAGACCGGCTCTTGGGTTGAGCGAGAAGGGTGTCATAAAATCCTTCCCCTCTCGTAACCTAGCTCCCAAACCTAAGATATTATGGTGACGACAGCTCTATAATGAAAACCTTTTTTCAAAAAATGAGGCACAAGAGTCATTCAAGTTCGGTTACTCGTGGACAGTCCTCAAACCCGGGTGGCGGCTCCAAATGAAATGTGCTCCTGTTCCGAGAGTCATTCGGAAACCAAACGTGGGATAACTCAAGAAGTGGTACAATTAGTCCTATTATAAACAATTAATCTGCGAATCAAACGAGGCCTAGTAAATTCTAAAATAGTCACGGGATAATTACTCCCAGGCTAATAACTCTGGAGCACTAATCCTCCTAATCCAATCTGATGAAACAAACGACTAATTCGTTAGCTTTAAATTTTTCATAGTGGAAAGGGTGTTCATTTTTTTGGCTTGGCAATCAGCGGTGTCTAGGTCAACTTAAGCGTACCTATATGGGATTCTATCCCTGGTCCGGTTAAAGGCAAGCACACATTTACTAGATTTCGTACATGGTCCAGGCTTGGGCAAATTTCGAACTCAAAATGTGTGCTTGCCAAATTTCGAACTCAAAATGTTTGACTTATAGGAGTTCCCAGTGAGACTCCGGGCTTGGGCAACCCCTGGAGGGCAACAAAAAAAATTAATTAATTAAACAAGTTCCCAAATGTGATGCAAACCATTACCGGGTGGTCTCCGGGTGACATCAGGTCTCCCGTTTGAGCCGCGTTCGATTCTATGGGGCCACCTCTTGCTTTCGGTTTTTGCTTCTTTCTTTCTTGACCTCTTTCTTTGTTCTTTTGTGATTTTATTTTATCAACTTTCTCAACTCTATTTTTTTTTCCCAAAAATGTTATGCGTAAGGAAGCTTACACCGAACCATACACAGGATGTGAGTGCTTTTTGAAAAACGTGTTTGCAAAACACAACTTCATGTTCTTACATTACTCGCATTCTGTGTATGGTTCGGTATAAGCTTCATTGCGCATACCATTTCTGTTTTTTTCCTAACAAGTCTAAAACCGCACTCGAAATATAAATCCAAATATACCCCACATATTTATGTCTGTTTGAGTAAATAGGTGTGCATTTTGAGTGCAATTCTAAACTTTTTGTTTTTTTCTTTCCCAATCCACAATATTACAAAAATCACTTTGTTAGAAATTTTGTATTTAACAAACACAAAAATAGTGTACAGTACTATGTTCTTACATTTGAGTAAAAAAATTTATCTATGGGGTGGAAAATTGAAAATAAATCTAGCGAGCTCACACAATTTATTAATTTTTCACACAAATCAAGTTAAAATATGAGGATACATTCTTATTTTCTTTATTAAAAAAAAACCCTTACAATTTTATCTTTTTTCTTTTATCTTTTATAATCGTATCCTTTTAACTACAATTTTTTTAAAAGAACTCTTGAAAATATAGGAAGCCTAATATTCAGACTTTGCTTCGGGCCTCTAAAATAGCTCTTGAAATTTTGTAATTATTTTACTTATACTCCATATCTTTTTATTTTTTCCATATAAATGTTTGGAGTTTTTTTTTTTTTTTAATCAAAATGTTTGGAGTTTATTCACTACAGTACATTTTAACGAATTCCAAGGGTGGTCTACTGGCTGTCCAAAAGTATAAACATTGTTTGGCCATGTGAAGATTTTGCAGTACACATGACCAGAATCTCCGAGAAACTTACCAAACAAGCTTCCCTCTTATTAACTCTGTCCATTCTTTTTAGGTCCAAGATTACAAGCAAATGATGTGCAAAATATATATAAGTACTTATTTTACTTATATATCTTTTTATTTTTTAGGACTTTATATTAAGTGGACAACAAAGGTAGGAGGTCGGGCATGGGCAACCCAAACATCGGGGCTGGCCCTGCTTACAGTTCATTCCTATTATAAACTTGAGCTAACTACCTAGCCGAGCCTTGTAGTGTTCGAGTTCGGCTCATTCAGTAAACGAGACGAAAACTCGAGCTCGAGCTCGTAACGAGCCAAGTCAAGGTAGTTTACTTAATGAGGGTCTTTAAATGAGCCAAGCTTATATGAACGAGCTGAGTTTTGCGAACTGAGCTAAGGTGAGCTTTTTGCAACCTCGTTTACTAAATGAGTCTAAAACTCGAACTCGAGCTCTACTCGATCATTAAACGAGCTTTGCCGAGCCAAGCCAAGTCGAACCGAGCCTTGCCTTAACAATCCGAGCCACGACTCGCGATTAGCTCGATTTGTTTGCAGGGAGAGTGGTAGGTTCCTAGGAGAGGTTTTCCCAGGAAATTACATACTTGGGACGCACGTTTTGGAGAGGTTTTCCCAGGAAATTACATACTTGGGACGCACGTAATTCAGTAGCAATTGCGAATTGCCGGTAGTCCCCAGAGCCACCCCAAACTTTCCCCAAAACCAAACGGTTCACCACACTTGAATATAATATAATATAATAAATAAAAGAACCAAAACAAAAAACGACTCTTTCCTCCCTCTTTCCGCTTAAATAGCAATAGGCGTAAAATCATTTTGGTGCGACATCGACAGTGACAGAGAGACGTTAATGGAAAAACCCTAATCGCAGTAACCCAATTTCATAGGCGAATTAATGTTATTAGGGTTTCGTAATTTTACTCATAAATTATCTACTTAAATCGACGACTTCCCACAGGAATTCAAACTCAAAACTGTGAAATTCAATTCAAAGCTCTCATAAACGCGTCTTCCGCGTAGCAACTTCCCCCGATCTTCCTCCCGACACTGTCTCACAAATCTACTCAGCAGGTACGCGTCAAAATCTCTCTCTCTCTCTCTCAATTTTCTCTCTCTTCCACACCCCTCGGTGTGGCAATGCATATTTATACATATATACTCACAGTCGCACTCCATCTTTACGCGGTTGGTTCGTTAGTTTGGAGAATATTCACTTAATATCCTAGTTTAGTGATCGTCGTTCTTACCATTTACCAACTTTGGCTGAATCCAAAAGCTTTAATATGACCCACAATGCCTCTATACAGTGTTTTAGTTACATTATATACGTATAACCATTAACCATATGTATAAAAAAGTTACTGTATTGTTTTTTTAGGAATATTATGGTTGATTCTTTGACTGACTTCTCTGAATTACGCGTCAGTTTATCGTTAATTGTAGGTTCCATGTATATTCCCCTGTACTTGAGTCATTTCGGTTGGGCCTATAAATAGGATAGATGTTGGGCTGTCTTGGGTTACCTGGTTCAAGATTCTGGGAGTTTTCCAGTTTTACTATTTGCTAATCATTCAGTTGTTGGGTTTTGAGGGTACTGAAACGGGTTTAGTTTCTCTATACCCAGGGGAAGTTGGGGTTACCTGGTTTAATTTTGGGGAGTTATAGGAAGTTTTTATTTTGACTTGTTATAATTACTGGGTTGTTGGGTTTTGATGGTACCGAAACGATCTTTTAGTGATAAGGAGAACGATGCCGGGTCAGATGTTCCAAGAAGTCAGGAGTCCAAACGACGATATTCGTTGGCAACGTGAGTGGATTTCTATACCCGTGTCCATTATAATGTGTTATTAGTTGCTTTGTTTGTTTAGTTTTTTTTTTCCTGTCGATGTGTGACTGTGGTGTTGGTGCAGTATTGTTAGGGATGCGATCAGAGAAGATTCATTGCGTGAATTTGTGACACAATTGGAACCTTTTCTGCGAACTGTGGTAGGTTGAATCTCCCTCTTCTTCGTGTCCAAATCTATTTGACTTTATTACCCTTGAAAGAGGTTTCTTCTTTGTCCTGTTTTTACCCAATTTGTCAATTATCAATTAATTAACTTTTCAGCTCATTATTTTATTGTTTTAGGTAGATGAAGTCTGTGTTCGGAACTCACTAGTTTTAAGCTCGAAGATCTTGGAACTGAATTTGCTGATTTTTTTATGTTGTCCATGTAGTATGTTGTACTGTATATGTATTGGTTTTATTTATTTGGTGTACTGGTTATTTTTAGTTTGAATAAATCCAATTAACAAGTATTCAATGTTTTGAGTAGTTGCAAAATATATTTCGCTACACACATGGCAAGTAGCAAACTTTCTAGTTTGAAAATCATAAACTACTTAGATGCAACTAAAGTCCTGTTTTAATTATGTTGGTTGAATCTGTTCTCAGATTTGTGATTGGAATGACTGACATCATTGACAGGTGCGGGAGGAAGTGGAAAGCGCAGTGGAGCGCGTGTTGGTACGCCTATATCCCTCCTCTTCCAGGTGAGCTTTTTATGTTTAGTGTTTCCACTTTTCAGGCAGACATCAATGCCTAAGGCCTTTTATTCTATTATGATTTTTGTGGTTATTCTGGCCGGATTTACGCCAATTCGAACTTGCTCGATCTGTTCAATTACGACCTTATCATGCAATGATTTGCCTGAGGCAATCAAGATTCTCTGTCCTGGTTTGATTTTCTTTTTAGCTATTGTCCACCTTTTCTTTCAAAGTTTGTCTCCATTCTTTGTTTTCTTAATGAACCTTCTGAAATATCATTTGAACTTTGCAGGACATCACTAAACCAATCTGAATCATCTCAAGCAAGGGTTTGGCAGTTGCATTTTGTCGATAAGCTGCCATCTACCCTTTTCACAGGCAGCAGGATAGAATCTGAGGATCGCAATTCCATTACAATAGTTATCCTTGATTCTGTTTCAAAGCAGGTTATATCATCCGGCCCTTTTTCTTCGCTAAAAGTTCAAATTGTAGTGCTTGATGGTGATTTTGGGGCTGATGATAAAGAGGATTGGACTGAGGAGGAGTTCAATGCGAAACTTGTGCGTGAAAGAGAGGGCAAAAGGCCGTTGGTGACGGGTGATTTGATGATTACATTGAGAGACGGGGTTGGTTCTGTTGGTGATGTCAGCTTTACTGATAATTCAAGCTGGATAAGAAGTCGAAAGTTTAGGCTAGGAGCAAGACCTCTTCAAAGCACTTCCACTGAAAGAATTAGAGAAGCTAGAAGTGAAGCTTTTGTAGTGAAAGATCATCGTGGAGAGTGTAAGTCCTTTCACATGGCTTTTCCTCTCTATTTTTTTGAATAACTAGAAAACATTGGTAGATTTGGATTGTCAACTGTGGAACAATTAAGCTAAGACGTGGAATAATTTCCAACATGCCATCATTTCTATCCTAGTAACTTTTCCAAAAACATTAGGACTTCCTATGGACTTTTAATTTTGTTACAAGTTCATCAACTATTGAACTTTTTTTTTTTTTTTTTTTTTTTGATCTATATCAACCATGAAACTTCAACAATAGTATTTGCAACCAAAAATGAAAAAAAATTATGGGTAGCTAATACATGGTTAAAATTTCAAGTTTTAAGAGATTATTTTGCTCATGCAGTATATAAGAAGCATCATCCTCCGAAGTGGAATGATGAAATATGGCGGTTAGACAAGATAGCGAAAGGTGGAACATACGAGAAAGCATTAGCTGGCAACAGAATTACTACAGTCAAGGACTTCCTGCGGTCGTATTACATTGACCCTTCGTTTCTACGCCATGTAAGAGAATATATCTATTTAGTTTTAACTTTCTTCCACTCAGCTACTTCAAATAGTTAAATTAAGTATAAGTGTATTGGTAAACTGGTTTTTGAGGAATCCACCAAAACCGCTACCGTGGAAACTGTAGGTGCTTGTTGGAATCTCAAATAAGACATGGCAGACGATCATCCAACATGCAACTGCTTGTATTCTAGACGATGAGTTGTACGCATACTGTAAGGATGGAGAAAGCATTGGGATTGTGTTCAATTCCGTCTACAAAGTTGAAGCAGTAACCTTCGATGGTGGCCAAAGTTACCAGTCTCTGGATGTGGTCAATGAATTTCAAATGGTGCGTCTTCCTAGCCTGAAATGTATTTCTATCACAACTAAACTCCAGTTTCTCCTAAATCCACTCTAAATTTATCTCTGCTTTTAAAGTTACCGCCGTTGTTTTGGTTGCTTGAACTATGCATGCATAATAACACATACTTCTAAATGTTCACATTGTACATTGCGGGAAGAGAGATGAAGTTTCTTGCTAATTTTACTGTTCTGTTTTCCCATTTCTATATCCATCTTAAATTTGTTTTTCATACAGTTTTTGCCGAATTTAAGTTCGACATCTCTCAAAATTGCATCAAATGACTCCTATACTTTCGTTTGAAACATAAAAAAGTTTCAGGACGCGTATCTGGGATTGTTTAGGAAAAAAAGCTCTTGGAGGCTGAAGGAGGGTGACAGTAGCAGTGCAATTTTACTTAATCTCAGAGATGCCTCTACACTTTTTGCACTCCGCATAGAACTTATCAGATTTGGATTTCCTATGTTTTTCACTTTTTGGAACTTCTCCTCTGATACGTATATTTTTGGGTTCAAGATGCTCCAATAAACTCTAGTGGTGCTTACCTACTTGTTAAGGATATAATAATAATGTTAACCATTACTCTAACAGCTTAAGATTTAGATAAGTTGGTCGTTAACCACTACTTTTACAGCCCCTTTGCTGGTGAGAGAAGAAAAGGGAAGAAAGGGGAGGGATCTCCCTTAATGGTGAGAAAAGAGAAGAAAGGGGAGGGGTTTCTCACCCCTTCATCCAAATAGACGTGAGAAATCTCTCTCTCTTCCTCCCATTCTGGTGATCTCTGTCATCTCCGGCGAAGCTCTAACGACTCTCTGGTGACATTCCGGCGACGTTTTGATCACAGATCCGGCTTCTCCTCGACGAGACGAAAACAACGGTGCATCTCCGGCGACGATCCGATGACGGGGTGGACCGCACTCGCCGGTGGCGATCCGTTTCTCACGGAATCGCACCAAAATTGGTGAGAAAGGAAAACTAGGAAAAGAGGGGGGTAAGGGGCTCTGGATTCTCACCTATTCTCTTCCTCTCTCACCTCTTGTGCAGTCCAAACAAGAGTGAGAATACCTTCTCCTTTCTTTTCCTTCCTTTTCTACTGAAATCCCCCATCCAAAGGGGCTGTTAAATATGGTTGTTTGAACCTCATCACCCACCTGATAATTAGAGTAAATATTTGCACATGTTTAGCCCGCTTATAAAAGAGAGCCTTGCTACACTTGAGGGGCAATGGTAAGGAGATAAATACTCTCTCTAACCACTTAAGTTTTTAGATGAGTTGGTGGCAAAAAATTTAATACTACTGCTCCGTCGACCTATATGTTTGTTTCTCTTGCTATATTTCAAGCCTGTGTGTACAACACCCTGCTTCTCTCACATTCTCCAGGCAGTCACATTTCCAACATCTGTGGATTCGGCTCCTCTCTCTTCCATAACAAGCATGGTTGTACCCATAGACACCCCCACCAGTACAAAAACTAAAAATACTAAAATATGATGCAGCAAACGTACCTCAAATAAAGAAAGAGTTATTCCTCCATCACTGGTAAATTAGGGGTAGTTGCTGCTCCTTGGTGACTTTTTTGTTTAGTTGTTATCTTGCACTAGGTTCTTGAGATACATTCTGATTGAGATCAACTTCCTTGTTCTTTTAGCAGGGTTTGGTGGAAAATTTGAAGAGGCGTGCTTTCAAAAATTTGAATGCATTGGTTCCACTTGATGTGCCACCAGCAATTGGACCTGCAATGCTGGCATCGTCAAGCCTACTAGCTGACCCTTTCACCAGTTCAAGCTCAAATCTGCAGGATGCTAACTTCCCTGGGATGCATCAAGGTATGAAACAATCGTTTTGTTTCACCTTCTCTTTTTTTTTTTTTTTTTTTGTCCTTTGCTTGCTGGGGATATGTTAATAGGTAATTCAAGCTGGGAATTCCTTTCTTGGGTGAACAATGGAAATTCACTCTCATTTCCCTAACAAATCTCATTGGATGTCTATGAGACTATGTTTGCTCTGAAAGCCTGACCATATGGACTCTAATCCTTCCCCACTTCCGATATGATGAACGATGATCACTGACAACTATTATCATCAGTAATGACTTCAAACATCAGGGAACTGTTCATATTGGCAATGGAATAGATCTAATAGTCTATCTGAAATCTTATTTTAAAGAGGCACTTATTCATTTGCAACCTTGAGTGGTTTACATTCTTAATTTTCAGTTCATTTGCCGCCTATTTCCTTAGCGCTGTATTTGGTGTATTTACTGCTCTTTAGCTTAAAACTGTACCTCACATTCTTAAAACACTCCCTTTCCAAAACAGATCAATCCACCAGGTACTACCTCGAGGTGTTTGATTAGTTTTCAGTTTATTTTCTCGTACAAATTAAAAACATTACATTTTGGGTGAAAGGCTGACTTTTTAAAACTGGGAATTTAGATGATTTCTATAAGCTACTATCTACAATTTTTAATGGTTCTTTATTTTATTTCATCGGCGGTTTCCTGTGTATAGTTTCCAAAGTGCTCAATACTACTCTTTTTCAGATCAGATGGAGATGGAACTGGCTTCCAGTCAAATGACTATGACAACTTCCCCCCCATGTAGTTACAATGCCCAATTTGATAGTCAACCAGAAGTTTCTGTGACACAACTTTCTTACCCGATGCAACTGTTCTCTCCAACACTACGCAATAGTTTTAAGGCAGATTCTTATGGCGGACCGTATGACATAGGAAAAAGTTGGGCTCCAGTAATGCAGATTACTCATCTAACTGCTGATGACAATTCTCAAGTAGGAACATCAATTTGGCAAGGGGATGGATTTTTCTTCACTCCGGCCGACGATGGCGTGGGAATTGCTGCTTCTAATTTTGGCATCCCTACTTCAAGGAATGGAAAACCTAAAGCAAGGTGGTGTATGATTCGTGCTGCTGTAAAGTGGGGAATTTCTGTTAGGCGAGATGCGGCTGCTAAAAGAATGGCAAGGTTCCTTTCACAACTGTTATAGTTTTTGAGCAATTGTCTCAAGAAGTTGCTTGTAAATATGTGTTGTATTAAAATTACTGATCTCGTGATCATATTATGTGAATAAGGCTGGATGTGGCTGAAGATGATGCCAGCCCATAGTTTCATAGTAGGTAACCTTCCCCTATGTCTTAGGTTAGGTTATTAAGAGGCTAAAATGCCTTTGCAACTGTGTCTGTACAGAGTGCAAGCCTGTACAAATATCTGTGGTCAGAGTCAAATTGTAATCTGTTTGAAATTCTGATTGCAACCAAGACTTGAAAGGGTAAAGTAACAAAGATCCCTGCCCTTTGGAGTGTAATTTAAAGCAGATCAGTTACTATCAATTGTGTACTCCTTAAGAGCAAGTTTGTATATCAAATTAGTATGTGAATCCAATTTTGTCCGCCCGCCCGAAAAGAGCAGCTGAACATTACCTCCATCCTAATTGGTCGATACTCGCAAGATAAAAATTCTCTCATTTTACTAGCCTTTTTTTGTTAATAACTCATTTTACTCGCAAGATAAAATTATCCCTGCCCTTATACTAGCCTTTTATCTTTAACCCATTTTACATTAGTCTTGAATCCTGGTTACACTCTGTTTATGTTCTACAATTTGCTAATCGATTAAATTTTTTGCAGTTTTTTACGCCATTGATTTCCTTTTTCTTTCCTGAATTGCTGATCATTACATATCGTTTGTACAGATCTATGGAAGAATTTGATGAAAACACTATTGGCAATCCTCTTTTCTCTAATTAGCACTCCATTTTTTTGTCTCTATTAGATAAAAATTACTCTTACACTTTGTAAAAAATGACAAAAAATACTGTCAATAGAAAAAAGAGAAATGCCAATTGTCTTTAAAAAAAAAAAACTACTCTATTTTCAAGTATTTTAGCTTCCTTGGCATTTGGCAATTTGATATGAAGTCCTCTCTTACGGTGAAAATTTAGTACCACAGCCTTGTTTCGTATGTGATTTTATGGGATTTTTCATTTTGTCCCATGTGCTAAAATGAGAAATTTCATAAAATATTAAAATCAATGTGAATTTCACTGACAGAGCCTTTTAAACTTTTTTATAAAAAAAAAAAGGTTCATGCTTTCACTGTCTCATTTTGATTAATTCGGAATCTCAAAAATCTGAAGTTTATTTTGAAAAAATTCAAAAAAAATTCAAAAAAAAAGCCAAATTACAAACATATACTAATTGATTTCCTTTCCAAACCTAACACTGCATATTTTTTTCAAAACTATAATTACTTGTAAAATTGGAACAAATTATCATTGTTGAAGTGGAGTCAAAAGTGTACATACAGAGATATATATTATATATACACTGTATATATTCATGGAACGAAAGAGTGAGGCTCAGATCTGTATACAATCAGGCGAGATACTTAACTCCGGTCACGGCTGCAACCATCCGGGTTGCCCCGCCATGAAACGGGTCCATTCTCAACTCCTGAAATCTATCGATCGAAGATCCAATATCGTCACAGCCTCTGGAAATCGAGTAATCATTCAGTAGTCCCCATAGCTGTAGCAGATCGTACGATCATGTACAGTCATGGTAATAAGGATCTTAGGGCTCCGTTTGGATGACGAGTGGAATTGGCGATAAGTTGATGTGAAAGTTACGAATGTATATACCTTTCTCCGAAATAATTTCCCAGAAAGCAGAGGACAACGATCCAGCTCATTCTTCATCAACACACACACAGAGGAGGGCTGTGAAAGTTACGAATGTATATACCTTTCTCCGAAATAATTTCCCAGAGAGCAGAGGACAACGATCCAGGTCATTCTTCATCAACACACACACACAGAGGAGGGCTGTTGATTTGTGAGGTGAAATCATCGGCGAAAATGGGGAGAGGGGCAACCACCCTTACAAAAATCCCAAATCTCTCCGCCTGTGCCTCATTCTGGAGCCTAAACCCTAGAACAGTGATCCAAGCCCAGTATTTATCTGACTCCAAATTTAGTTTTAGACCTTGGTGGACCGGTTTTTTTTTTTAAAAGCAAGTCAAGAATTTCATATCAACGTCATCCGGTAACGATTGCGAGGTCAATCGATGTTCAAAATAAAAACCCAACTTAAACCAAAACTACTAACAAACAAATGAACGGAAAGCTTGGTTTAGCTTTCCAGGCTGACCTCCCTGACACACTTTGTTTGAAAGACCCAACACCTTCGGTACAGGACTATGAATCTTATCAAAAGCTAGCAGTAGAGAACCCTGAGGGAACCCAACTCAAACCATTACTCAACACAGCGCAAATATAATCAAACAAAAACCAGCAAACAGAAGCAAAAAAGAAAACTAGTTACACAAATAACAACTAATCAAACCCAGAAAATTAGACTGAAACCCAATACCAACTCAGCTGCAACACTGAGTCAAAACCGAGTCAAGCCGAGTCACCCAAGAAACGATACCAACTATTTACATCAGGAAAAGGGGTTGAATGTGTGTTGCTGTTTGTGAGGTCAAGGGCTATGTTCAACAATTTGTCCAAAAGGACAAATTTGGGGTTTTAAAGACTGTTTAACCCAGCCTAACTTATTGACTTTTAAGTTTTAATACATTGATGGGAAATTTTTGAGGACTCAAGTATAACATTAGAGAAAAATACTATTAATGAACTCTTTTCGTGCCTCCTTTATGCACTGCTATAAAAAATAAAATAAAATAAAAAAAAGGTCCATCACTTGCCCAGGCGCCCAGCCCCCATCTGACAGCCATCCCCTCACTTTCAATTCTCTCTCTCTCTCTCTCTCTCTCTCTCTCTCTCTCTCTCTCTCTCTCTCTCTCTCTCTCATTGCTTGTAATAATTGTTGGGTGAGACAAATTGATTTCTTTTTTCAATTTTGGAGGTGAGTTCAATTTTAGGGGATTTAGACTATTTGGGGTAAGGCATAGTGAGTTTAGGCACTTAGGGTATCCTACAGTTCCATAGGGTTTTAGAAATTTATGCACTTTCATACGGTTTTAGAGGTTTAGGCACTTTTACACAGTTTTAGGGATTTATGCACTTTCATTAGGTTATGGGGTTTATGCACTTTCATAGGGTTTTGGAGGTTTAGGCACTAGCGGATGCATTTTTTGGAACGTGGGTTGATTTATTCTCTTGGCATTAAAGAATTATTTTATGTTCTATTTGCATGATTGACCCCTCTACCATATCCTTAACGTGTCTCAAAACTATGTTGTATAAATCATATCAATTGATTCTCGATTAACATAAAGTCTAGTATGATTAATATTTTCGATAAATTTCATAATGAAAACATTTTCTCTCATTGCAATGTGACCTAAATGAAGCAGTCCCTTAAATATACACCACCAAAAACAAATTTTTGTTGCTACTTGCTTGGGTAACTTAGGGGTGTTTGAATGGCTCATTTTATGTTTTTAAATTCTAGTGTTTGGGTAAAGGTGCCAACAATGAGTTATGGGAAAATGAGTTTTTCGTGTTTGAGTTTAGAGAAGAGAAGTTAGAAGTAGGAGCATCGGAGCCTTTTGACTTTTTATTTTTGACTTTTTTTTCTTTTTGGTTAACTAAAGACATTGAGAATGTATTCTGGATATATCTCTCAAACACTACTCTTATTGCAAAATACATTCTGCACATATCTCCCAAACACTCTAAAATTAATTATCCAAAAATATAAAAACCAAAAGTAAAAAAAATGATAATCTCAAACACCCTCTTAACTTTGAAACTTGGTTCTAGCTGTTTTCTCAAAAATTTACAAATTTAAAGGTGAAGCAAAACAATTTCTAACTCTCAACAATTGTTTACCTACCACCCTACATAGATAACCCGAAAGTTGAGCATCGATTTTCTCAACCGAGGGTTCTGGATGGTGGTCTATAGCTTTTGGTGCGTTTTTCTTATTTAAAAAAAAAAGAAAAAAAAAAGAAAGAGAGGATAAACCACCCTAAGAAATAACCTTTATCTCTAATGTAGCCTCATTTTGAGTTCAACTTCTCAATTTCTTGCGGAAGTTTCCAATCACAAAACTCAATTGCAAATACCTAAGTTCTATGTGTACTCAGAGACTATTTTCTTTTTGGGAAAAAAATTTCACAGAAATTCCACGGAAAAATTAGTAAAAAATGCAACATTTTTTTTACCCTTTTTAAGGTGAGGACACTGGTTTTTCCACATTGGTTATAAATACACATGTCTTTTGAACATTTTAGCCATAAAGCCAAACCCAAAAAAAAAAACCTTCATGGCATCATGACATCATCAGCCTCAGTGAAGCTTTATGGCGACTTCTTTCGTCAGCGAGTCTAGGGAGCAATGAACGATGTGATGAAGCTTTATGGCATCATCAGCCTCGGGTGAAGCTTTGAATGTAAAATGGATTATTCTGTTCGTCAAGAAAATCACGTTGATTTTGTCAGATCTCGATATGAATCAAATAAATATATGTATGCACACACACACACAGAGATGTAAGTAGATCAGGTGGCCACCGCCGCCACCTCTACCGTAACTTCCTCCGCCGCCACCATTCGCATTCCGTGCAGATTCAACTGAACCTGCAAGGCAATTTTACTTCCGACGATGATCCTCCGCTACCGGCAGCAGCGTCTTCGTCGGATTCAAATGTTTGACATGACATTTGGTTCAAGGTTGGACTTGCATTGATACTGCCACCATTCGCAAATGTTTTAGAATTATTGAAGGTAATTAGTGTTCAGTCCTCGATACCGTCGTATGTGATTGATATAGATGATTATATTGTTGTGTTTTCCTGAGATTCCGATCCAAAGGTAATCTAAATTGGTGATGACGAATGCTAGAATTGCGAAGTTTGTTAACTGATTTCGATCCAGAGGGTTCCGTTGGGTGAGGTTTGTTTCTTTGCGTGAGGTTTGTTTTTTCTTTTAAGATCAGTGAAGTGTCACTAGTTTTGTGTATGAAATTAGAATTTAAAAAATCGCTGATACATACAACCGCCTCAAGATCATGTCCTCCAAGCTCTGATCAGTCATCACGGACCTGATCTCCCTCCAAATGGAGACGTGGGCTCTTGATCTATACGAAATTTGAACTTTTAAAAATTACTAAAATGTTGCTATTTTTTTGGGTCGACAGAAGTGGTCGCTCGAATTTAGGGTGGTGGTCAGCTAGAGGTAAGAGTTGTTTTTTTGAATTTTCTATACAAAATTAGAACTTTTAAAAATTAGTGACATTTCACTTATTTTTTGGTCGCGGGTGGTGGTCGACTGGAGGTCGGATGGTGGTCGGCCAGAGGTATTAGTTGATTTTATTTGAATTTTTTGTACGAAATTAGAACTTTTAAAAATTAATGAAATGTCACTAATTTTTTGAGTCGCCGAAAGTGATCAGCCGAAGGTACGGTGGTGGTCCACCAGCAGGCAAGAGTCGATTTTTTTTAATTTTTTTGTACGAAATTAGATTTTTTAAAAATTAGTGAAATCTCACTAATTTTTTGGGCCACCAGAAGTGATCGGTTGAAGGTGGGGTAGTGGTTGACCAGAGGTAAGAGTTGATTTTTTGAATTTTCTGTACGAAATTAGAATTTTTAAAAATTAGTGAAATTTCATTAAGTTTTTGGGTCGCCAGAAGTGGTCGGCCAGATATCAACAGTTTAAAAATTGCATTAGAATCCAAATCGGACCAATAATTTGAGATGGAGGGAGTATATATGGATAAAACTCAATAAATAAATACAAAAATTGAGTAGCAAAAAACTAAAACACACATCAATAAATGAATAAAGAATTGGTGTAAGGTCCATTATACATATTTGTACCTTACCTAGTCCCCTCACCTTTTCAAAAGCTCTCGTGTCCACTGTGGTGAATTTTCTAAAGCCTAAAGTCTACTCCTAATTTTTCATAGTACAAAAATGCCCCTGCGAGAGTGAGACAAGTCGTTCTTCATATTTTTTTTTCGGACTGAAACACACAGAGATCGAGTGAGGGGAAAGATTGTTCTTTGTTATAGACTGATCAAGCGCCGTTCGAAGACTCGTCGAAGCTTCCATGGCTGCTTTGTTGTCGGATCGACCATTGCCACCTTCCATTGCTGTTTTGCCTCCATCTTCTCTCTCTCTCTCTCTCTCTCTCTCTCTCAACCTTGACCCGACACAATATTTAGTTGTAGTTGTATATATATATATATATATAGGGAAATTTTCTAGTCCAAACCCTCCCGTTAATAAGAAAAAAGTGACTTTTTTGTGTTGCAAATTATTTTTGGAAAATCCGAGCCGTCCAATGTGTTCAGAAGGTGTTTTCAAGGGTCCACGCGGGAAATCTTCAAAAAAAAATACCGGGAAGGGCTTGATCCAAGCATTTTTCGCAAAAACTGTAAATATATATTTTTTGCGAAAACTGCTTGGATCAAGCCCTCCCCGGTATTTTTTTTTGAAGATTTTCAGCGTGGACCCTTGAAAACACCTTCTGAACACATTGGACGGATCGGATCGTCAAAAAAATGCTCGGATCACGGAGGTCCGGAAGTCCGGAGTCCGGACTAGAAGTGGAACCTATATATATATATATATATATATTTAAAACTTACCGACAACCTTTCTATTTATCTACTATTCTCAATCCTCTCAACTGTTTTTGGTTACCTTTTGATTGTTTTTTTTTTTTTGGGTCCTTGGCGGCATATGATTGTCGTGTGGTTGGGTGTCAACATAGTTGCCAGCGTAGATAACCATATCTGAAATTACAAGAGGTGGTTATCTGAGCTGCAAGATGTAGTTATTAGTACAATATATATCTTTTTTTAAAGCCTACTTGAGATTAGATGCGGTTATCTAAACTCACAATATGTGGTTATTTAGAGATTTTGGACTATATATTTTTTTAAAAGCCTATTTGGGATCAGATGTAGTTATCTGGACTCACAAGAGGTGGTTATTTGGACTCAGAATATGTGGTTGTCTGGACTATTGTAGACACCCCGATTTTGACCCGAGAAAACTTATCAAGCATTCCCGATGATGAAAATGTCCGATAAGAGCAGGCGAAGCTTGATTGATTGCTTAGAAACCCCTCCAAAATCTCTTCAAAATAAACCCAAGCTTGCACCATCTTCTAGTATATTCAAAACCCTCTTTATTGATATATAATATGTCTCAATCCATTTTGAACTGAGGGAGATGTGCATGTTTTACCAAAACGACTTGTTTTCCCGACCTCCTGAGGGTAAAATGGTCATATATGTTGATGTACAAATTATTTTGGGTTCAAACCCCTTGGGTTAGAAAGTAAACTTGACAAGCTTTCCAATGCTTCAAACCATGCACAAAACGGAGTTCAGTAGCACCCGGAGCGGCCCCGCAAAGTTTGGAATGTCGTGCTGTCACCAAGTCCAGGCGCCTGGACTCACTCCAGATACTTGCATCCCAAGGTGAAATGAGCAGGAAGGAGCGTCTTGAAGGATTTTTCAGGGATTTTTTGCAACAATGTATTGGAGGGAAAATAGAGTGGCCTATTAGACCCCTAGTGTGCCCCCATAAGGGTTCTAATGGCCTTTTTTGGACCCTTTCAATCCTATATATACATGCTCTCTCCCCCATTGCAAGGGATGATCAATTCTCCTTTCCTCCTCTACTCTTATTCTGTCCAAACCATTCCAGAAAATTGATCCATACTCAACTCTATTTAGTTCTACTACTCTTAAAGCCAATAAACCCATTTTTCATCACCATCCTCAACTAGAATCACTCTATCCATTGCCCATCCAAGATCAAGTGCTTGAATCCAAACTCCTACTACACCAGTAACTCATCTTAGACCTTACAACTACCAAAAACCACCTAAATCTTTCATCCAAGTTCATCAATCAAGTCTTTCAAGGTAGATTTTCTACCAAAAGTGCTCCAAAAGGCCCTGAGGGGATACCATACAAGCTCCTGCTAGTTCCTTATACTAGTTGAGAGCTTGAAAAAGTTTCAAATGTGATAGAACAGAAGTTTCACTTGCACCCATGTCAAGTCCAGGCGCCTGGAATAGCGTAGTGCAGGCACCTGGAGTCTGTGTTCCATTTTATGTTTCACTCCTCTCTAACACTCATACATGATCATCCAAGCCTATTTCATCTTGTTTCATTTTAATATTTACATTGCATGGTAAAATAATCCATTTTAGATAGCTTTTGAATGTATTTAGTGGTAAAAATCATGGTGTGTGTGGGTTAGTGATGAATTATGTGTGAATGAATGGTTCATTTTTCAGCTTAAACAAGTGCATTTCAGTAGATAAAAGGGAGGGCATGATTTCATGAGCATTTATCACATATATCCATGAATCATTCATAAATTCATCACATGCCTTCTCCCCTTTTAAAGCAACAATTTATTTCACCTTTCTTGATTTGTCCAGTAGAGTTAGAAAAATATGAATTACAAAGAAATTCAATTTTGTTCACTTCTCATTATTTATAAGGCATATTAGAATCATGGTTTTTCAAGTACAAGTCATCCTTTTGGTCTGATTTTTAAATATCTTCTAGCTCAAAGCATCATCAAAAATCATTTATGTGCATGAGAAAACATATTTCAAAGTTTGGTTGTATTGCTTGATCAGAATCCAAGGTTTTGGAAAAATTGTGCAGATTCATGTTCCAAACGCCTGGACCCCATCATTCCAGGCACCTACACTTATTCCAGGCGCCTGGAATCACCAACTCTAGGCGCCTGCATCTACTCTAGGCGCCTGCATCTGTTTAGTCCAGGTGTCCAGATTGCCATCCAGGTGTGCTTAGCACGATGTTTGTGGTTGGGTTTTGGGACATTTCTGTAACGCCCCGCATTTTTGGGAAAAGCGTTATGGATTATTATTATAATTTAAAGTCGGCCTTAAACAATAATAATAATAATAACCAAAAATACATATGGATGATCTATCCTTTACAGATTACAAAAAGGTAAACCAGGTGGACTCTAAGGCTCCGTACGTTCCATGATTTGGTCATGCTCCATGTCGGCAGCTCCTCCGGCGCTATATTATTCCTCATGTTCGTCGACATAGTCTGACATAATACGTCGGAGTCGCGAAGCAACATCGTTATATTATGTCAGGGTTACACAAGTGCAACACCGTGAGCGAGGACGCTCAATAGATACCCTACCCCAACCTTAAACTAGCAATTCTAGAACAATATTGTAGGCGGCAGGTAAATAGTTGGAAATCATTTATCAAAACAGTAAGTTCATGCGTGTCAATGCATCAGTATCAAATCAAATCAAATCAGAGTGCAGCTTTAATAAAGTCAGTATCCCGTTTCTTTTCAAATCAGAGTGCAGCTTTAATAAAAATCAGAATCTCGTAACAGTTTGTGTAATAGAATTCTTCTTCAAATTTCATTAAGTTGTTGGCCCGTTCTACAACCCCGTTCTAACGGTCACCATTCTTTCCGTTTCCATCTCACATCACTCGAAAGTTATTGGCCCGTTCTACAACCCCGTTCTAACGGTCACCAACCTTTCCGTTCGAAGAGTCGGCTAACCATATACTGACTACCCGTAGTTATGAGGTCCGCTAACTCCGCGTCACACACGACATAGTCCCGGTTTTCTTATAGCACTGAACTTAACAGCCTGTTTATAAGATCCGTTTACTACGTGTTGTACTGAGTAAGTTCTGACCGTCAAATTCACCCCGCGGAATTTGAGGAGAACTGTAAACAGCACTTCCGTATAGTTCCATTGAGCTTTGGCCACCAGTTCACCCCGGGGAACTGAGGCGGGACTCTAATGGCATAATTTTTATTACGACATCATTTTCATTCTCATCTTTACTTCTTTTAGTGAAAACAATCGAACATTTTCTTGAAAAACGTGTCGTGTCGTATTGTCTCAGAAAACATGCACATGCCATAATTTCATAAAAATCCTCCATTTAAAAACGTTTCACGATAAATCTTCCGTTTAAAATCATTTCACGATAACCGTGTTTCTGAAAGACAAAAATTCTTTCTTCCGGGAATTTTAAACAACATTAAAAGTTATGCTCGCTTTTGGATTTTTGTTGGCGTATTTTAAGATTCGTTCGTCGAATCGCCACTTGGTTTGACTAAACCAAGAAAGAACCCTACTAGAAAGCTCTAGTAGTTGAATCCGTTTGGCGTGTTTTAAGATCCGTTCTTCAGATCGCCACTTGGTTTGGGCTAAACCAAGAAAAAGCCTGACTAGATATGCTAGTCATAGATTCTATTTGTCAGTCTAAATAGATTAAAAATATTTATTTAGTAATTCCAGAAAATCTCGTTTCATTTGAAAAGCTCTTATGTTCAGAAAATCAATCGGGCATTATAACTGCGTAAATTTGAAAAGTCGATCTTTATTCGGGCATTATAACTGGATAATTTAGGTTTTCAAAAGTCCATCGGGCATTATAACGGTGCATTTTGATAAGTCAATTTCAAATCGTGCACAGTAACGACTAAGTGTGATTTTCAAAGTCTAAACTTTATTAAACCGCTAATTATCCAACATAATATCGTCTAAACATAATTAAGCATAATAACATAATTATTAAAATGAACTAGAAAATATTAATCTAGGGTTATGATAAAGTATCTACCTTAATTCCGATGATTAGTCGGAAGCCGATTAAGCTAATTGGATTCCGGCGGAGTAACGGCTACTCGAACGCTTTCTTGCTAACTTAATCTACCTTTCTAAGATCTAGGGGTGGTCGAGGGTGGTGGAGTGTGGTGGTGGAGGGTTGAATGTGGAAGAACACTCAAGAACACTAGAAAGCACAAAGTGGAGAAGTTGGGAGGTTTTGGTGTGAGAAATGAAGCAAGTGTGGTTTGCTATTTATAGTGAGACAATGAGAGCTCCCTCTCCCTCAAAAATCAGCCATTCCCTCTCCCCACAAGTGTCCAAACAACATTTTGTAAAAGTAAAATTGTAGGCTTTTAATGGCTAGTTTTAGGATAAGGATAATTTCCCCACTAGATTTAAGCTTGGGGTCCAAGTAAGGGTTTCTAGATACATAGGATAAGACATAATATGTCTAGGTTCGTTATAGTGTGGCGTAGTTGGGTAGTTTTGGGTACTAGTTACACACACGAAACTAGCCACGGGGTATAATACATGTCTATCTATACATATATACATATATGCACTTTATAGAAAAAGTAAACCTATAATAATAGGCTTATAAGGCTATTAATAATAGGATAGGATATGTCCCCCATTAATTGGGAGATAATTCCCCCACCGTTGGGACGAAAAATGCTCCGTAAGATTGGTTTTGTGCGCGAAAAATACTAACTAGTGTACTGCGAATAATAATTAAAGAACTACTAGTTTTAAGAAAATAAATAAGTATGATAGGAAATTCCTAGATAGTCTTAAGAAAATCCAAAAATATAATGCTACAAAATTCAGAAGAAAAACGGCGTCGAAATGTGCGCGAATGCGCGTACAGATATACGCCCGTAAAATTATACGGCGAGGGAAGCAATTTCTCTCCCCTTTCCTTTCCTTAGTGAACAAGTTTACCAAGAAACTTCCTCTCCCCTTCCTTTCCTCTCATTAACTCACAAAAATACAAATTAGGTTTAGTAAAAGTAAAGTCAAAGTTAGTAGCAAAGTCAAAATTGGCCACATGAGTTATTAGGGTTTTCCCAAAAATAGAAATAGGCCAAATTAGGTTTTAAATAGGATAAGGCTAGTCATAATAGGACAAAATAGGAGTTGGGGGAATTAGTAGGGCTTCCGGACGCGATGTGGTGTAATACCCGGTGTGCACGCGTTGATTTACGGCGCGGAAAGTATAAATAACAGAATTAAACAATTTAAATATAAATTTATTCAAATTAATAATACTAAATAATAAATTATATTTATTTAGCGATATTAAAATAAATAGTCGAATTAATAAATCGAAATTTTTACTTACGAAATTTCGGGTCTTTACAATTTCAGTACAGTCCGAGCATGATTTAGTGAAGTTTAAGTGTTACTTGCATACTAATCAGTCACTCATGACATTTTACACAAACATCCACGCCCACCATATTAACTTTGTTGATGCATTTACGTGATTCCGCATGTATTTGTGATTAAAGTCTGTTTAAATAGCATTTTCAAAATCCCCTAAACATTTAGTAGAGACCGGTGGTTGCACCGGGCGAGAGGGGTGCTTTAAATTCCTTCCCCTCTCGTAACCTAGCTGCTGGACCCGAGAAATCTCATTTTGAAAGACCAGTGAAAACATTTTCCATACTTAGGGCAAAAGGGTCATTTTTCAATTGGTTTCTCGGGTACGGTCTTCAAACCCGGGTGGCGACTCCTGTCAATCAATCAAACCGTTTTTCGAATTAGATTTTTGTGAAATTCGGTGGGGTGTCCACAACTATATCTTTTTTTTATAGCCTACTTGGGATCAAATGTGGTTATCTGGACTCACAAGATTGTAGTTATCTATACTACTCCTTCCGTCCCTTTTTAAATGATCCACTTGGAAAGCGTGTATTTTTACGGACATTTAAAAATATATTTTCGTATATCATTTTTAAATTTTTTTTGGCACCAAATTAAAGTACTCAATGAGCACTTTAATTTGGTATAA
Source organism: Vaccinium myrtillus (assembly GCA_016920895.1). Taxonomy (NCBI): domain Eukaryota; kingdom Viridiplantae; phylum Streptophyta; class Magnoliopsida; order Ericales; family Ericaceae; genus Vaccinium; species Vaccinium myrtillus. The sequence continues at coordinate 22,536,306 of CM029278.1, read as the reverse complement.
AACAAATTAAAAATTTATATAGATAAATATCTTTTTTAGGGGTTTGAAATTGCACGTATTCCCATATGGATCACTTAAAAAGGGATGAAGGGAGTATATCTTTTTTTTAAAGCCTACTTGAGATTAGATGTGGTTATTTTGGGATGGAGGGAGTAGGTTTTTTGGCACAAATTAGGTGACAAAGCATAAATCAATAAGTTTATACGGTAGTTGTTTTGTACAAATTAAGTGACAATATATAAAGAATTAAGTTTATACTCCCTCCGTCCCAATTTAAATGCTCCCTACGGTTATGCGTATTTTTTTAAAACTCTTGTAGTTTTTATTCCATAATGTATTATATATGCAATATGGATCTTATTTGATAGATCTCAATTAGTTCTATTAGACAAAAATTTTAAAAACTTTGAAAACATTACCAATAAAATGATATAGACATTTGAAAATGGCACGGATATTCGTAGGGAGCATTTAAAATGGGACGGGGAGTATGTTAGTATAAATTTATTATACATAAATTAATTCCTAACTAATCAAATTTGAAAAATATTTTTAGCAAAACATACTCCTATTAGTTTACCAATCTACTACTATTTTTTTTTTCAATGGATAATAAATGTGCAGCTGTGTGTGCGCGCTAGTGTGTCCAAAAAGTTGTCCTCCACTATAGTAAAATATTCTAGCCACCCTTTGCAGATAACCATATCTAGAATGACAAGAGGTAGTTATCTTGACTCACAAGATGTGGTTATTTGGACTCACAAAATGTGTACTATATCTTTTTTTAAAGCCTACTTGGGATCAGATGTGGTTATCTTGCCTCACAAAACGTGATTATCTGGGCTCATAAGATGTAGTTATTTGTACTATATCTTTTTTTAAAGCCTATTTGGGATCAGATTTGGTTATCTGGACTCACCAGAGAGGTGGTTATCTGAACTCACAAGATATGGTTATCTTTTTACTGTTTAAAAATAAAAATAAAATAAATACTACCAAGTAACAAATAATAGTCTACAATTGTCAATTAGTTCCATGCCAATACTAGCCTAACCAATTTACAGTTTAAAAAAAAACTGCACCATTAGGCTAATAGAATTTGAAAGTGCTTAATCTATATGTTACACCCATAATTTCTAAATTTCAATTCTTTCCTATTTTCTCACTAGTAGCTTATCTATTATCGATTCATGCATATGCCTAAGAGAAAATGATTGAATAGCCATAATTAAAGGTCATTCCCTAGCTTATCACCTAATGAGGATATAACAATAGTTATGATTGCCTATTTTATAAGCAAAAAAAGTTGATATATAGGAAAAGTCAAAAGAACTGTGAACCACCCACACACAATAAAACCTCCACCCATTCTTCTCCTGCTCTTCTTGCAACAACTTGCCCAGATCTACAGTAAAGACGCCATAGCAGCTGCAGCTCCGTTCAACGTCTCGAAGACTGGTACCTCCCGAAACAAAACTGTACGTCGCCCTAATCATCGTCGTCAACTATTCCACTTCCACGGATAGTTGATCCCAGATCGTCGGCGGTTTAAGATCCACGTCGCGTCAATCCGACAGTGTTCCATTTCCACGGAGTTCTGATCTCTGATAGTTAGCGGCTTCAGATCCGACGTCGCATCGATCTAGAGGTGTCCAAGTTTCTCTAGTTGGAGTTTGGGCGGCGGCCTGCCGGCGAGGATGTCAGTGGTAGTGTTGATGAAGATGAAGTTGACGGTGGAAATAAAACGGATGGACTAATTATTTTTTATAACGAGGGTAAAATTGTAAGTTTGTCTTGCGGGTGGATTGGATGTGTTATGAAAATGTTAAGTGGATTGAAAGTGTTAAGAAATAGCTATAGTGAACTCTATAGCAACTGGCCCATAAATGAATAAACGGATTCATATGTGAATGTGGGCGTATAAAAGAGGCTCAGATCTACTTGAATCCGGCCAAGACTGTCGTGGCTGCAACGCATTGCCCCGCCGGTAAACGGGTTGGATCTTAGCTTCTGATTTGAGCCCACAAAATTTTCTCATCACAGCCCCCTTTTTTTTTTTTAATGAAGAGATGGAATATCATTAATCACAACCTGATACAAGAGTCTCAAACAA